>CAJVSB020000107.1:0-86718 GCA_911865555.2 Thlaspi arvense
AAGAAGATGCTATAACTGTGCTTCAAGAGTCGCTTGATCGGGGTCTGACTTGACTCTGCTTAATGTGGAAAAATGCTTTAATGTGGAATGCAAATGTATGTGACATGTTTTAGATTATGAAATTTCAATTTTCTTCCTCTTTTCTTAACCTCTAAACTTGTTTCAGGTTTTATTTTTCTTATTCTCTAGAGATTATGTTTCTACCTCTTCATTGGCCATAATTTTGCTTAAGTTCCAAATTTATTTTTTCTTGTCCTTTTTTCATTTTTTAACTTTTTCTATATATTGTATTCTTTGTCTTTCACTTGTTTTCTTTTACTATTTATATTGTTTTTCTTTTTCCTTTTCACATTTTTTTACTTTTCCACAAATTTTCGTTTATTTTTCTTTGATATTATTTTTTACCATCTATTTACCTCATTTATATTTCCACTTCTCAATTTGTATGTTTATTTAATTTTTCTTCTTTTATCCGTGTATACCAGGCAAGGAAGCTCTGCAATGGCATCTTCGATGCATACGACTACGATGTGAAGGAATTTGATGCAATGGTTGACAACATGAGGAATGTGTCAAGACTATCTGAAGCTGCAAAAAAGGGTTGGGATCGACCTAGTTTTCCTACCCTAGAAGTCCAAAACGGCATCGACAAGTTTGAAGCAAGCATTAAGATTGTGGCCACCGTTCTTAGCTATAAAGCTCTGTGTACAACAAGAAGATAGAAGACGCTCTCAACTCTGTGTAAGTAAATCCTTCCACATCTATTCTATTTTCTATTCTTAGTTGGAAAACTTGTACACATCCCTTTGCTCCTTGATAATGCCATTTCTTTACCCAGTTTCAAAGTAAGCTTATTGAAAAAGCAATGACCGGAAATTTTAATATTGTGATCGGATCTAAAGTGTTCTCAAACTACGGTGTTTAACTTTCCAAATGATGAGCATTGAGTGTATATTCTACGAAGCAATTACTTTCATGCATTCAACTGTCTGCTGACAGCTGTTGTTCATTTTTGGCAAGTTTGTGTAAATTTTCGATTAGTTGAGTTGTGAAAAGCTTTTGATATCCTAGAATTTCTTTGGGATAAATTGAGTTAATACATAATTTCAATGTGCTTTGCAAAAACATTAAAACATTTTTACGTCCAATTTTTATATTAAGGTTAAATTAAACTCTTTTGAACTTAATTAAAAGTTATCATGTTATCTAGTTAGTTATATGATAACTTCTTAAAATCTTATGAAATTATTTCTTAAATTTTATAATATCAAGTTATTTTTCTTTTATAATTAGATGACATATTATGTCATTTTAAAAATATTTATATTATTAATTCAAAGTGATTAGTCTTCCTTGTCCCAAAAAATAAAAAGTAAATTGAATGTAAGTGACCTTGATTCGTTATAGCTAATTGCCACCAATCTATTTGGGTTTTTGGGTGAGTAGGCCTAGATGATTGGATTAAGCAATAAGCACATAATTATAGAAATATTAATGAGCAGAAAAATGAGGTTTAATCACTTAATCATTATCAAGCTGTTGCTAAACCTACTTTTGGAGTTGTGCGTGTTTTGGCAATAGGAAAAATGAATTCAGCAATCCTAAAAGTGTTTAAATTTGTTTCCGAAAGAGTTCCGTCTTCTTTAAAATAAAATGAATTTCATTTTCCCAAACAGGACTTTCAAGAACCAGTGAATTCAAAACGCGTGTAACTAAAGTGACATTTGACCAACTGCATTGATTTCTTGGCTGAATCATTCTATTACGCCAATAGTGCTAATACTAATTAGTAAATAAAATTAAGGGGTGTTGAGTACATAGATTTTAAGGTTAGGATTTTTTTTAAAGCAAAAAAAATTAAGAATTACTTTGAAATCTCAAAAGTGGTAAAATAATTCAATAATTTCATATAATTTTTTGTATGGAATATCATCCAAGAACCCAAAATCGAATAACTAAATTTTCAAAATATATAAACTCAATACTCATCTGATTTTATTTATGGGTACATGTATTTATTCTCTTTCTAAAGCATTAATTTCCCTCTTTTACATTAAAAAAAATATAAAATTTTTATTTAAAAATTTATATATTTAAAGGTCTTTTACTTGCACAATTTGTATTTTTACCTCATAAATTGTGCTGCGTACTTCCCGGAAAGTCTTGTATTTGGCTTATGAAGGAGAGGAAAAGCCTTATGTAGTCCAACTAAAACTGAACAGTTAGTTTGCTTCCTTAGTTTATTCACTTGTAGCTTTGGACAGCTTGCATAGTTGCATATCTTAATTTGTTTAATTAGTAGCAAGTGGACTAAAAACGAAGAGTTTTGGGCCATGTTTGGTAATTTTTATTTATTTTTAGTCATAGACCTTTTCACAAGTTAAAAGGCTTGGCTTTTCAATTGTTCAAATTAAGACATCTTGTTTAAGCTAATATACAAAAAAAAATGTTAATGAGAACCTTCAAAACCATTGTAACTTAGAGATATATTTTGCTTGCAGCAAGCAGTATGTAAAGAGCATCTGTCTTATCAACCATTGCAATCATAAAAACATGACTATTGAAGAAGTTTTCAAACTTATTTAGGGTAGTCCACGTATTGGATTTGAATTATATCAAATAAATTTGAAACCGATTAACGATTCTTATATCTAAATTCAATCTAAAAATCCTATAGTATTTGTATTTATAAAATATATTCGAATCTAATGGGATAATTTGAAATCTGATAAAAAAAATTCAATCTAATAAGAAAATAATATTCTTTTATACTTAATCCTTCAACTTTATTTAATTAATTATATTGGTTCTTAAATTTTCTAATTTTCTCAATTAATCTTACAACTTTAAATTTATTAATATTATATATAAGATTACTAATTTAATTAAAAAATATTATTAAAATTCAGATTCAGATTTTTAACAAATCAGATTATTTAATTTTATATTTAGTTTACTTATTTCAGATTACGAATATTTATAATTTAAATTAATCTAATAAATATTATATATAATCATATTCGAATCCTATATTTCAGATCGGATTCGGATTAAATCCAACTTATTAAAAAGCCCTAAAGTCATTTATGCTAATCTTCACAAGGATGCTAGAAAATGGACAAAGTGTACAACCAAGAATTGCTTTAGCTGTGCTAAATAGATCAACCTCATAAATGTTATGAAAGTTACACATGTTTTTTTTCCATTTCCAGTGCTATATTCTATGATGCTTGATGTTTACTTTTGTACTTGTTGCTGTTAATGAGGATTGGGTAAGAAGCTCAATGGTGTATTTTTTTTTTTTTAAAAAAATTCTTTCTCATTTTTTTCTTAATCATTTTTACATAACCTGAACAAAGTTTATTTTGCTTTATAGTCATCTTTTTTGCATTTCCATTATTTGTTGATTTCCTTTTAATATTGTGTATTTTCTTTTTGATTTTCCAAAAATATTACAATAAAAATAGGAATGAAGATCTTTATCCCAATAGTGGAGTTCTCAGCCATCTGGGTTATTTAGGTGGCGGGTGGAGTGGCTATATTGTGTTCATCCTTACATGGATTTGGTTAGAAAGAAGAAAATAAAACTTTTAATTAGAATTTTTATCAGATAACTAATAGAATGTTTTTATCTTAATTTTTTGGCTTCAGTTATATGATTTTTTTTTTTTCTAATTGGTTAGTTATAAACCATGTTTATTTATATACAATATATTTATTTATTAGAAAATTACATCAGTGGCCCTCAGTAAGATCTAAGAACAAAAAGTTTGGGGTTAAATAATGAAAAGACATGGACCCACTACAAACAAAGAATAAACTCTAGGGACTGCCAGTGGAATTTGCCTTTTTTTTTTGGTTCATGTGACATCTTTTCTTGTTTTCTTTCACGTAATCTTTACTGCTCGTTATTTGGACCTTCTCAAGGCATGAAACTTCTCCGCCATAAATGTATTGAATAAACAGGGTTTTGGTTCGTGCTTTTTTTCCCCACGCTGTGGTGTTCAAGGACCAACAGATTGGCTCTTTCCCACGCTGCCAACCGCCTTCCCCCAACGGAATTCTTCCACCCGCACCTCCTAACCCATCTTCCTAACGTCTCTGTTAATAAATTCAAATTTATATCGTCTATGAAGCCGTTGGAGCCTCTCCCCACGCTTCCTACCACGTCTCCCTCTCTTCCCTCCTCACCGCCTTTCCCCTCTACCTAACGGTTCTCTCCGTATCTTGCCAGTATAAATTCCAATTTATAAACTAATCTGAATGTGACGCTGGGGATTACTAGTATGAATAAGCGAGAGATCGTTGCGATGTCGGTGTTCCATTTGACTGGAGGTGCCGCTGGGAGATAGCGAGCGTGTTTTGGTGTCGTTGGGCTATGCGAGGTACCTTGTCGGGATTGCTAACGAGAAAATGGAGGCGAACGGGAGAATAACTAGTACCTTTTTCAATGCCTTGTTAAGCGACGGTTTTGGTGTCCCCAAAGTTGCTGAGAACGCCAGCGAGTGTTGGCGACTGGAGAAGCATATTTTTTTCTTCCAGTGATTATTGCAGTTGCCATGGTTCTTGGAAGCGAGACCTAGAAGAACAAGAAGAATATAGAGGATGCTGTCAAATCTTTGTAAGCAAATTCTTTCACAATTATTCGGTTTTTCTGTTTTCCCTTTTCTGATTTCAATCTTTCTATTTTGAAAATATAAAAAATCTATTATTGCGACGGCCTCTCTTCTTGCGTACAATTGCTCTCGACTCTCTGTAGCAAATCCTTTCTGATTTAGTTTTTTGTTTTGTATTTTGAGTTTTCAATCTTTCTTTCTTTTTTTTAAAAAAAAAGCAAAAGAAAATCTATTTCCATTTATTCTGTCTCTTGTTCTGTTTATCATTTTCATATGCTACTCCTTTCCTAGTGAAAACCTCGCAAGATAATTTGTGAAATCAACATATTAAAGGACTTTCTTTTTCCAAAAACATAAATTGTGTTTCACAAACAATGCTGGGCTTCTGTAAGTATTTGGTGCTTTGGGTTGGAGTAAGGGGTTTGGTTTAAGCCCGAGATTGACACGCCGTGCAAGTTAGAATTTTGTTTTGTGTGTGTTTCGTGGAATGCAGATTTTCTGCAGGGAAAGAAGTAAAGATTACATTCTATGTTGTGATCTTTGATCACAGAACTGGATGCATTGTTGCGTACATCGGGCAAGCAAGTTCTAGGATGGCATTTCGGAATGAGTCGAACTATCTCAAAGCTGCCAAGAGGGTTTGAGTCGTCCAAGTTTCCTGTCACTAAAAGCCCAGAACAGCATTGACAAGGTTGAAGCAGGCATCAACGCTGCGGCCGTGGTTCTTGGATGCGAAAACACTGAAGAACAAGCATATAGAGGATGCTCTCCATTTTGTGTGAGCTAATCCTTTCACATATATTTTCTTATCCTCTTGTCCTTTTTCTATTTTCACATTTCTGTAATTTCTTTTATTTCATTTTTTAATTTTTTTATGTATATTTTCTTTCCAATCTTTATTTTTATCTTATTTTTGTTCTATTATCTTTTTTATACCTTTTTTGTCTTTCCATTTTCAGCATTTGTAGTTTTTTCTTCTTATTTAACTCTTTTTGTTTTCCACTTTTTTTTTTCAATTTTTCACATTTATAACATTTTATTTCCTTTTGTTTCTTCTCTATTTTTAAAAGTTTTTCTATATATTTTCTTTCTTTTTTATTTCTGTTTTAATTTTTAATTTTTATTATTTTGTTCAATTTTCTATTTTTCTTCATACATTTTTTCGTTTATTTGTTTCTCATTTTTTTCCATTTTTTATTCTTATTCATTAAACTTTTTCTATTTTCTTTTTTAACTTCTTTTTTTCATATTATTATTACCTATATTTTTGAAAGTTTCAATATATTACTTTGTTTCCTCCGTTCTTTCCGTTTTAATTTTGTCTTACTATTTTACTCTCCTTTTGTATTTTTTCTTCCTTTATTTTTGATTTCCGTATTTTTTGTCTTTTAGTTATTCTCATTTCTTTATTTCTCCTTCTATTTTTCCTCTTGTAACTTTATATTTTTTACATGTTCATATTTTTGATTTCATATTTTTAAATTTTTCTATACATTTCTTTTTATTTTAATTTTATTTTTTTCCTATCATCTTTCTCCTCCGACAATTTTTCTTCTCTTATCTTTTTTATTTTAGTTTTGTCTTTCCTTTTAATTTCTCTATTTTCCTATTTTATTTTTATTTTTTTTTATATTTATCTGTAATTTTAACTTTTTTTATATGTTTTGTTTGTTTTCTTCTTTTTCCAGTTTTACTGTTCCTATTATTTTGTTCTTTTTCAACTTATCTTATTTTTTTTACATTTCTTTTTTTTTTTTGTATTTTCATTTTTATCTTTATTTATTTTCTTTTTCATTTCCACGTTTTCTTTATATATTTTTTCTTCCCTTGTCTTTTTGATAGCTTGTTTTTGGTCTTTCATTTTCATTTTTATTTTTTTCCTTCTATTTAATTTTATAAGCTTTCCTCTTCTTCTATTTTCATATTTTTATATTCAACTTCCTTCTTTGTTTTTATTTTAATTTTTCTTATTATTTGTTCATTTTCTATTTTTTTCTCCTCTATTTTTATATGTTTTTTTTTTTCTCATTTTCAGTTTTTTTATTTTTTCCTTCTATTCAACTTTTTATATTTACTTATTTTGTTTTTTATTTTTTCATTATTTTTTTGGCCTTTTAACTTTTATCTCCTTTTCATTTCCACGTTTCTTTATATTTTTTTCCCCTATCTTTTTGATTGCTTGTCTTTATTTTTTACTTTTTAAAATGTTTTTTCTTGTATTTAATTTTTATAAGTTTTCCTTTTTTTCTATTTTCACATTTTTATATTCTATTCATTTTTTCTTTATTTTAAAAAATTTTTATATGTATTTATATTTATCTTCTTTATTTTAATTTTTATTTTTCTTATTATTTTGTTCATTTTCTACTTTTTCTCTTTCATTTTTATATCTTTTTTCTGATTTTCACTTTTTTATTTTTTCCTTCTATTCAACTTTTTTTTTATTTACTTCCTTTTTATTTTCATTATTTATATTTTGTTTCATTTCATTTTTTGTCTCTATTTTTAAGGTATTATTATTCTCTTTTGTTTTCGCTTTCCTCCATTTTTTTTTTATTTTGCTCCTTTTGTATTCTTTCTTCTCTTGGTTTTAAAGTCTTTTGATTTCTCTCATTTTTTTATTTCTCTTTGTATTTTATTTTTTCTATATCTTTCTTTGTCTTTTTTTTTCTATTTCCACATTTTTTCATTTTTCAAAATATTTCTTTTACTCTTTGTTTTATTTTTCTCTTCCTTTTTATGATTTTTTTTTCAGATTTTCAATATTTTATTCCTTTTTTCTCTTTTTTAAGTTTTTAAATATATTTTCTTTTCTTTTCATATATGTTTTAATTTTTATATTTTATTATTTTGTTCAGTTTTCTATTTTTCTTCTTATATATTTTCTTCATTTCTTGTTTCTTTTTTTTTTTCCTTTTTTCAATCTTCTTCATTTAACTTTGTCTATATTCTTTTTCCGTTTTCTTATTTTCATATCTTTTATATTTTATTTCATTTTATTACTATTATCTATATTTAAAATTTTTCTATATATTTTCTTTTGTTTTCTTCGTTCTTTCAATTTTATTTTTTCTTATTATTGTACTCTCCTTTTGTATTTTTTCTTCCTCTACTTTTTGATTTTTTTTCTTGTCTTTTAATTATTCTTATTTCTTTATTTCTCATTGTATTTAAATTTTTCTATTTTTCTCTTGTACTTTTATTTAAATATTTTATTTCATTTATATCTATATTTTTTATTTTTTCTATATGTTTTTTTTCCTTTCTTCTTGTTTTCATTTTTCTTGCGCTTGTTACCGTGTTTTCTTTCAACTTCTCTTATGTTTTACATTTCTTTTTCTTTTTTTGTCTTTTTTGTATTATCTTTTTTATTTTCTTTTTCTTTTCCACGTTTTCTTTATATTTTTCTTCCCCTATCTTTTTGATAGCTTTTTTATTTTTGTCTTTTCATTTTCACTTTTCTATTTTTTTCCTTCCATTTAATTTTATAAATTTTCCTCTTTTTCTATTTTCACATTTTTATATTCTACTAATTTTTCATAATTATTTTTCTGAAATGGAAAATATAATAGAGGAATAGCTAAGGGATGATTTGTTTCATTGAAACCCAAATAACTTCTTGGGGGTTAAGGTGAAAAGGACACTTGTACTTTAGTCCATTACTTTGGAATATTCAAAATTTATATTATCCTTGATTATATGAGCTCAAAAATGCAATTGTTCTTTTGACACAAACATTGTCAAAACATGAAGTGATTGAAAAGTTGAAGTCATTCATTCTTGTCCTTATATTGCTTGCGCTAATAATTTGCTGATCAGGACAATGCAAAACTGGTTTATGCTTATGAATGGAATCCCCATTGCTAACTCTTTGATGGATTGTTGCATCATACTTGAAAGGCATAAACCAGACTATGGCACCTAAAGTATGTACCTTTTCTTCTATTTTAGTTGATGAAAATCAAGTTCTTCCTTCTTCAGCCGCTTATTTTCATTGTGGTTTTATTCTGATTATTTGTAGATTGAGATACAAGTTTTTACATAATTGTTAGAACTGATACATAGTGGTTCACCGTAAAGTTTATTTTACTTCTTGGAATAATACATGGCAATATCTAATCTGTGCTTTCTTCACAAGCAAAGTGGCATTTATGGGCTTTTGGCCACCTGGTGAGGTTAGTAGCAATTCTGTTCTCAAAGGATAAGAATGAAATTATTATACTTCTTTTGTTTTCAAAGGCAATTTTATTATCAAATTTTAATGTACGTCTATATTGTTTTTAAATTGGACACTTGAAATGTAGTCGTCCAAATTTGATTCTGTTCATTGAGCTTTTAGTAGTTGTATGGTATCACCATCAGATGTGAAGGAAGAAAACATAAGACGGTGTGTTATTTTTTATTCAAGTTCTTAATTAAGTAGTAGCACTGGATACTGTATGCAAATTGGAGGCTTTTGAGCGATTATTTACTATAGAGGATGCTCTCAACCTTTGTAAGCAAATTCTTTCACATTCAATTTTCTGTTTTCAATCTTTCTCTCTCTAAAAACATAAAAATTCCATTTTTTCATAGTTTTTCCAATGATTATTGTTGGATAATTAAACTTGATTTAGCCCATATAATATTTTTGGACTTAGTTTTTGTGCCTTGCATAAATTAGCTATATTGGAGCTCATGAGCCCAAATTCTAGAAACTTTTTACTAGAATAATCTTGAGAAATATCTAAATATTTTAGAAATGACAAAAATATCTTGATGGAGAATTTTAGAGAGGAAATTGTAGCCATAGGATGATATATATGTTGGCACAATCCTAGCCATTTAGTTATGGGCATTTGTTTTCCCCAAAATCCTCCAATTCAGCCCCTTTCGAACCTTTTCTAGAATCTCGTCTCGTGCTTCATGTTGCTCTCTCTATTTTAGGCTTCTGTAGCAGAAGGGTGTGCGCTTTTTTAGGCTTCTGTAGCGGAGGTGAATTAGCACTCTGACATTAAAACTGTCCTTTCTTTCAATCCGTCGTGAGCTGTGCCCATCGCAAGATATCGATGAAAACCTCTTTCTAGGCTGATGGATGTTATAACTAGGGGAACTTGGTTACGGGTGCTTGTTTTCCCCGAAATACACCAATTCAGCCCTTTCAAATCTCTCTAGAACCTATCTCATGCTTCCTGGCGCTCTCTCTATTTTAGGCTTCTATACCAGACAAGCGTGCGCGCAATATGCCACACCCATTAAAAGTTATCAAAGGAAAGCTCTTTCCGAGTTGACAGACGTTGTACCTAGGGAATCTAGTTACGAGTGCTCGTTTTCCTTGAAATGCACCAATTCGGCCCCTTTTGAATCTCTTTCAAAATCTTGTCTCGTGCTTTGTGCCACACCTCTGCTTTAGGCTTATATACTAGAAAGGCACGTGCACAATATGCCTGCCACAGGCTTGGTGGCACTAATGCACTGGATCACGTCGGTGCCTCAAAGCTAAGTGGTCTGGGTGCCTGTAGCCTTGTGGTGGGCGACCCCAGGGAAGTCCCCAGCCTATGCGCCCCCTTTCTTACTCAACTTCCCCATGCTTTCATCACAGCACAAAGGCAATTTTGTACTTGACATTAACATAGTCCTATCTTTTGATCCTCCAAGAGTTACACCTGCCGTAAGATATCAATGGAAAGCTCTTCCCAGGCTGACAAACGTTGCAATAGTGGGAACCAGTTGTAGGCACTCGTTTTTCTTGAATTCCAACAATTCAGCCCTTTTCGAACCTCTTCCAAAATCCATCTCATGCTTCATGCCACTCTCTCTATTCTAGGCTTTTGTACTCGAAGTGTGCATGGACGATCAGCTGGGTGTGAGAGTGGCGACACTGGTGCGCTGGATCGTGTACCCACCTTGAAGCTAAGTAAGCTTCAAGTGCTTGCAGCCGACCAGGAATCCCCCAGCCCGTGTGACCCCTTTCCTATTCAGCTTCCCCATGCTTTTGTTGTGGCATGGAGGTGAATTAGCACTCTGACATTAAAATGGTCCTATCTTTCAATCCATCAAGAGCTACACACCTCATAAGATATTGACATAAACCTCTTTCCGAGCTGATGGACGTCATAATTGGAGAATCCAGCTATGGGTGCTTGTTTTCCTTGAAATCCACTAATTCAGCCCCTTTACAACCTCTTCCAAAATCCATCTCGTTCTTCATGCAACTCTTTCTATTTTAGACTTTTGTACAGAATAGGTCATTTTCCCCAAATCGACCAACTTGGCCCCTTCAAAACATCTTTCAGAATCCCATCTCGTGCTTTGCGCTGCACTCTTTATTTTATGATTCTGTACTAGACGGGCACATGCACGATATGCCGAGTGTGGGCATGCAGCATTGGTGCACCGAATCCCGTCGGTGCCCCGAAGCTAAGTGAGCTTAAGGCCCCTACAACCTTGGGCAAGCACCCCCCGAGAGGTCCCAGGCCTTTGAGCCCCCTTTCCTGTTTAGCTTCCCCTCATTTTCATCGTGGCATAGAGGCGAATTACCGCTCTTTCTGAGTTGACGAACGTCGCAATTGGGGAAACTAGTTACGGGCACTCGTTTTTCTTGAAATTCCCCAATTCAGCCCCTTTCAAACCTCTTCTAGATCCCAACTCGTGCCTCGAGATGCTCTCTAGTTTTAGGCTTCTGTAACGAAGGGCACATGCGTAATATGTCAGGCCTGCTAGAAGATATCCACGAAAAGCACTTTTTGAGCTAATGAACATCGTCACTTGGGAACCCAGTTTCGGGTGGTCATTTTCCCTGAAATCCACCAATTCGGCCCCCCTTCCAAACCTCTTTCAGAATCCTATCTCATGCTTTGTGTTGCACTATCTATTTTAGGCTTCAATAATAGAAGGATGCATGCACAATATGCCAAGTGTGGGCATGGTGGCACTAGTGCACCGGATCCTATCGACACCCAAAGCTAAGCGAGCTTGGGGCGCCTGCAACCCTAGGGTGGGCGGCCCCCTAGGGAGCCCCAGGCCCGTGCACCCCCATTCCTGTTCAACTTCCCCTCGCTTTCGTTGTGGCACGAAGGCGAATTAGCACTCTGACATTAAAACAATCCTATCTTTTGATTTGCCGAGAGCTACGCCCACCATAAGATCTAGACGAAAAGATCTCTCAGAGCTAATAGACGTCATAACTAGGAGAACTCGGTTACGGGTGCTCATTTTCCCTGAAATCTACCAATTTGGCCCCTTTTGAACCTCATTCGAAATCCCATCTCGTGCTTTGTGTCGCTCTCTCTATTTTAGGTTTCTGTACCAGACAAGTGCGCGCACGATATGCTGGCCCCGCCCTAAGATATTGATGAAAAGCTCTTTTCGAGCTGACAGATGTCATAACTAGTGGAACCTGGTGAAAGGCGCTCGTTGTCCCTAAAATCCACCAATTTAGCCCCCTTCTGAACCACTTCTAAAATCTTGTCTAATGCTTCATGCCGCACTCTCTATTTTAGGCTTCCATACAAGAAGCGCGTGCAAGCGAGATATGCTGGTTGAGGGCGTGGTGGCCTTGGTGCACTAGATCCCATTGGTGCCTCGAAACAAAGCGGCCTTTGGGCCCTTGCAGCCCTAGGGCGGGCCCCGACCAGCACGCCCCATTTCTTGTTCGCCTTCTCCTCACTTTCATCACGGCGTGGAGGTGAATTAGTAGTTTGACATTAAGCTCGCTAAGCTTTGGGGTGCCAACAGATCTGGTGCACTAGTGCCACCACACTTGCACCCGGCATATCATTTGTGTGCCCTTCTAGCACAAAAGCCTAAAATGGAGAGTGTGGCACAAACACGAGATGGGAACTTGAAAGAGGTTCAGAAGGGGCAAAATTGGTGGATTTCGGGAAAAATGATTGCCTGTAATTGGGTTCCCCCAATTATGACATCTGTTAGCTCAAAAAGAGCTTTTCGTCAATATCATACAGCATGCCCAGCATATTGCGCACACGCCCGTTTGGTATAGAAGCCTAAAATAGAAAGTTTGGCGCGAAGCACGAGATGGGATTTTAGAAGAGGTTCGAAAGGGGCTGTATTGGTGGATTTCATAAAAAATGAGCAGCCATAACTGGTTCCCCTAGTTACGATATCCATCGGCTCGGAAAGAGTTTTTTGTCGATATCTTATGGCATGCATAGCTCTCAATGGATTAAAAGATAGGACCATTTTAATGTTAGAGTACCAATTTACCTCCGCACCATAACGAAAGTGTGGGGAAGCTGAACAAGAAAGGGGCGTGTGGGTCGAGGGCTTTCCATGGGACTGCCTGCCCCAAGGCCATGGGTGCCCTAGGCTCGCTTAGCTTTAGGGTGGCGACGCGATCTAGTGCACAAGTGCTGCCACTCCCGCACCCAGATTATCGTGCATGTGCCCTTCTAGTACGGAAGCCTAAAATAGAGACTATAGCACAAAGCATGAGATAGGATTCTAAAAGATGTTTGGAAGGGGCCGAATAATCAGATTGGTGTATTCTAGGGAAAGCAAGCACTCCTAACCAGGTTCCCCCAATTACAACATCCGTTGACTCAGAAAGAGCTTTCCGTTGATATCTTACGGTGGGCGTAGCTCTTAACGGATCGAAAGATAGGACCATTTTATTGTCAGAGTGTTAATTCGCCTCCACGCCACGAGGAAAGTGAGGGAAGCTAAACAGGAAAGGGGCACACACAGTTGGGGATTCTCGGGGGGGCCGCCTGCCCCAGGGGGTTGACGGCATCCAGTGCACCAGTGTCGCCATGCCCATGCTAGTGACTAGCATAGCTTGCTAGCGCCCTTCTAGTATAGAAGGGTAATATGGAGATTGCGGCATAAAGCACGAGATGGGATTCCAGAAGAGGTTCAGAAGGGGCCAAATTGGTGGATTTTGAGGAAAACGAGTGCCCGTAACTGGGTTCCCCCAGTTACGACGGTTGTTGGCTTAAGAAGAGTGCAGGTTCGCATCCGCGCTGCGACGAAAGTGAGAGGAAATTGAGCAGGAAAGGGGCGTGTGGGCTGGGGTCTTCCTAGGGCACCACCACCCCAGGGCTATGGGTGCCCCAAGTCCGCTTAGCTTCAGGTTGCCGACAGGGTCTGGTGCACTAGTGCCGCTGTGCCCATGCCAGGCATATCACGTGTGTGCCTGTCCAATACAAAACACTGAGATAAAAAAGGCAGCACGAAGCATGGGATGGGACTCCAAACGAGGTTTGGAAGGGGCCGAATTAGTGGATTTCGGGAAAACAAGCAGCCGTAACTTGGTTCCCCTAGGTACAACTTTCATTAGCTTGGAAAGAGCTTTTAATCAGTATCTTACGACGAGCCTGGCATAATCTCGCACATGCCTTTCCAGTACAAAAACCTAAACTAGAGAGGTGGCATGGAGCACGAGACGGGATTTTGGAAAAGGTTCAGAAGGGGCCAAATTGGTGGATTTCAGGGAAAACAAGTGGTCATAATTAGGTTCCCCTAGTTATGCCATCCGTCGACTTGGAAAGAGTTTTCCATCGATATCTTCGGTGAGCCCAGCATATTGCTTGCATGCCTTTCTGATTCAAAAGCCTAAAATAGAAAGAGTGGCATGATGCACGAGACAAGATTCCAGAAGAGGTTTGAAAGGGGCTAAATTGGTGGATTTTGGAAATAATGAGCGGCCGTAATCATGTTCCCTTTAGTTATGATGTCTGTCACCTCAGAAAGAGCTTTTCGTCGATAATCTTACAGCGAGCCTAGCATATTGTGCATTCGCCCTTCCTGTACAAAAGCTAAAATAGAGAGAGCAGCACGTAGTAAGATATCAACGAGAAGTTGTTTCTATGCTGATAGATGTCGTAACTAAGGGAACTTGGTTATGGCCACTCATTTCCCTGAAATCCACCAATTCAGTCCTTTTCAAATGTCTTTTGGAAACCTGTCTTGTGCTTTATGCCACCCTCTCTATTTTGGGCTTTTGTACTGGAAGGGTGCGCTCACGATATACCTGGCACAGGCATGGCGGCACTGGTGCACTGGACCCCGTCGGTGCCCCAAAGCTAAGCGGGCTTGGGGCACTTGTAGCCTTAAGATAAGGGGCCCCCCTAAATCCCCCTGCCTCGCGGCCCCTTTTTCTGTTCAGCTTCCCCTCGCTTTCCTCACGGTGCAAAGGTGAATTAGCACTTCGACATTACAACGGTCCTATCTTTCAATCTATCAAAGAGCTACACCCGTTGCAAGATATCGCTATAAAGCTCTTTTCAAGCTGACGAACGTCGTAACTGGGGGAATTTGGTTATGGGTGCTCGTTTTCCCCCGAAATCCACCAATTTGGCCCCTTTTGAACCTCTTTCGAAATCATGTTTCTTGGTTCATGCCACACTCTCTGTTTTAGGATTCTATACCAGAATGGCATGCACACGATATGTCGGGCATGGGATTGGCGGCACTGATGCACTGGATCCTGACGGCGCCTTAAAGCTAAGCAAGCTTGGAGTGCTTGGAACTCTGGGGTGGGCGGCCCCTCGGGAAGCCCTCGGCCTGTGCGCACGCTCTCCTATTCGACTTCCCCTCGTTTTTTGTCGTGGCACAAAGGTGAATTTGTGCTTTGACATTAAAATTGTCCTATCTTTCAATCTGCTGAGAGCTATGCCCACCATAAGATATCGACGAAAAGCCCTTTCTGAGCAAATTGGACATTATTATAGTGGGAATGCGGTTATAGGTGCTTGTTTTCCCTGAAATCCACTAATTCAACCCCTTTTGAACCTTTTCCAAATTTCCATCTCATGCTTGAAGCTGCTCTCTATTTTAGGCTACTATACTAGACGAGCGCGCACGGCATATGCTGGGTGGACTGGAAGATATTGACAAAAAGCTATTTTCGAGCCGTTAAACATCGTAACTGGGGAAACCTGATTATGGGCACTTGTTTCCCCTGAAATCCACCTACTTAGCCCTTTCGGAACCACTTCCAGATTCCCATCTCATGTTTTATGCCACACTCTTTATTTTAAGCATTTGTACCGGGGGCGCGTGGGCGATATGTTGGGGGAGGGCGTGATGGCACTGGTGCATCGGATCCCGTCACCACCTTGAAGCTAAGTGGGCTTGGGCCCCTACAGCCCTGGGCGGGGCCCCCCCAGAAGCCCTTGACCCGTGGCCCCCTTTCCTATTTGCCTTTCCCTCACTTTCATCATGGTGTGAAGGCGAATTAGCACTCTAACATTAAAACAGTCCTATCTTTTGATTCGTCAAGACCTACACGCGCCATAAGATATCGACAGAAAGCTTTTTCTGACCGATAGATGTTGTAGCTGGGGAAACCCATTACGGCATTCTTTTTCCCTGAAATCCACCAATTTAGCCCATTGCGAACCTTTTCTAGAATCCTGTCTCTCATCTAGAATTCCGTCTCATGCTTCGTGCCACACTCTTTGTTTTTAGGCTTCTGTATTGGAAGGTGGCACGCACGATATGCTAGGTGCGGGCGTGGCGGCACCAGTGCACTAGATCTTGTCAGCACACCAAAGCTAAGCGGGCTTGGGCGCTAGTAGCCTTGGGAGGTGGCCCCCCGGGAAGCCCCCAGCCTTGTGCGCCCCTTTTCCTATTCGTAATCCTCTCGCTTTCATTGTAGCATAGATTGAATTGGCACTCAGACATTAAAACAGTCCTATCTTTCGATCCACCGAGAGCTATGCCCACCATAAAATATCGATAGAAAGCTCTTTCCGAGCCAACAGATGTTCTAACGTGGAGAACCCAGTTATGGTGCTCGTTTTTCCACGAAATCCACTAATCTCTTTGTTTTAGGCTTCTGAATTGGACGGTGCATGTGCAATATGCCTGGCCTGCCATAAGATATCGACAAAAAGCTCTTTTCGAGTCAACAGACGTTGTAACTTGGCAACCAAGTTACGGGTGCTCGTTTTCCCAAAAATCCGCCAATTCAATCCTTTTGAACCCCTTCCAAAATCCCATGTTGTACTTCATGCCGCTCTCTCTTTTTAGGCTTCCACAATGGATGGGTGCGCGTGCGATATGCTTGGCCTGTTGTAAGACATCGACAAAAAGCTCTTTTTGAGTCAAAAAACGTAGTAACTTGGGAATCGATTACAAGTGCTCATTTTCCCTGAAATCTGCCAATTCAACTCCTTGTGAACCTCTTTCAAAATCCTATCTTGTGCCTCATGCCACACAATCTATTTAAGGCTTCTATACCAGAATGGCGTGCGCGATATGCTTGGCACGGGCATGGTGGCACTGGTGCACTGGATCCTATTGGTGCCACGAAGCTATGTAGGCTTGGGGCACTAGCAGCCCTGGCCCATGCACCCAGTTTCTTGTTTGGCTTCCTCTTGCTTTCATTGTGGTGCAAAGGCAAATTAGCACTCTGATATTAAAATGGTCCTGTCTTTCGATTTGTCAATAGGTACGCCTGCTGTGAGATATCGACTGGAAGCTCTTTCCAAGTCAACGGACGTCATAACAGTGGGAACCTGGTTATGTGCGCTTGTTTTACCTGAAATCCACCAAATAAGATCCTTTCAAACCTCTTTCAAAATCTTGTCTCGTGCTTCATGTCGCTCTCTCTGTTTTAGGCTTTTGTATTGGACAGGGGCATGCGCAATATGTCGGGCTTGTTGTAAGATATCGACGAAAAGCTCTTTTCGAGCCAATGGATGTCGTAACTGGGGGAACCCTGTTTACGGAAGCTTTTTTTCCCTGAAATCCACCAATTCAGCCCCTTGTGAACCTCTTCTTGAATCCTACCTCGTGCTTCATGTCGCACTCTCTGTTTTAGCTTTTGTACTGGAAGGGCATGTGCAAGATAGTTCGGGCATGGGAGTTCATTCCCGAAATTCACAAATTTAGCCCCTTTCAAACCTCTTCCAAAATTCCATCTCGTGCTTCAAAATGCTCTCAATGTTTTAGGCTTCTATACCAAACGGGTGTGTGTGCAACATGCTAGGCCCACCAAAAGATATTGACGAAAAGCTCTTTTGAGTTGATGAATGTTGTAATTGGGGGAACTTGGTTATAGGCAGTCGTTTTTCTTGAAATCCACCAATTGGGCCATTTCTGAACCTCTTTTAGAATCAAGTCTTGTGCTTCATGCTGCACTCTCCATTTTAGGCTTTTGTACTAGAAGGGCATGTGCACGATATGCTAGGTGTAGGCATAGCGGCATTGGTGCATTGGATCCTGTCGGCACCCTGAAGCTAAGCAAGCTTGGGTAGCCCACAGCCCTAGGGTGGGCAAGCCCCTGGGAAGCCCTCAGCATGCATGCCCCTTTCCTGTTCGGCTTCCCCTCAACTAGGTGAATTACCACTCTCACATTAAAACAGTCCTACTTTTGTTCGTTGAGAGCGACGACCGCTGTAAGATATCAACGAAAAGCTCTTTCCAAGCCAATGAACGTCGTAATCGGGAAACTTGGTTATGAGCCCTCATTTCCTTGAGTTCCTCCAATTCAGCTCCTTTCAAACCTTTCTAGAATCCCATCTCGTGCTTCATGCCACTCTCTCTTTTTCGCCTTCTGTACCAGACAGGCGCGTGCATGATATGTTGGGCCCGCTGTAAGATATTGACAGAAAGCTCTTTTCAAGCCGATGAATGTTCTAACTGAGGAACTCGGTACCAGGTGCTCGCTTTGCCTGAAATTCACCAATTCAACCCCTTCCAAAACCTCTTCTAAAATCTCATCTCGTGCTTCATGTTGCACCCTTTATTTTAGGCTTCTATACTGAAAGGGCGCATGCACGATATGCCCGGCGTGGGCATGGTGGCATTGGTGCATCGGATCCCATCGGTGGGCCAAAACTAAGCTGCCTTGGGGAGCCTACTACCCTAGGGCGGGTAGCCCCCTAGGAAGCACCTAGCCCATTCGCCTCTTTTCCTATTCAAATTCCCATCACTATAGTCATGGCGTGGAGGTGAATTAGCACTCTGACATTAAAATAGTCCTATCTTTCCATCCATCGAGTGCTACACCCGTTGTGAGATATCGACAGAAAGCTCTTCTGAGCCGATAGATGACATAATTGGAGGACCCGGTTTGGGCACCCATTTTCCCCAAAATCCACCAATTTGACCCCTTTTAAACCTCTTTTAGAATTTCATCTCGTGCTCATGTCACTCTCTCTATTTCATGCTTCTATGCCAGACAGGTGTGTGAGCGATATGCCAGGCCTGCCATAAGATATCAACAAAAAGCTCTTTTCAAGCCTACGAACATCGTAAATGGGGGAACCTTGTTACAGGCACTCGTATTCCCTGAAATATACCAATTCAGCCCCTTTTGAACCTTTTCCAAAATCCCATCTCGTGCTTTTGTGCCGTTCTCTCTGTTTTAAGCTTCTGTATCAGATGGGCGTGAGTGCGATATGCCAAGCCAGCTGTAAGATATCGACAGAAAGCTATCTTCGAGCCAACAAATGTAACTGGGGGAACCCAGTTACGACACTTATTTTTCCCGAAGTCAACTAATTTTGCCCCTTCCCGATCCTCTTCTAGAATCCCGTCTCATGCTTCATGCTGCTTTCTCTATTTTAGGCTTCTGTACTGGAAGGGTGCGCGCGTGATATGCCGAGTATGGGCGATGAGGCACTAGTGCACTAGATCCCATTGGCACCCCAAAGCTAAGTGGGCTTTGGGCACCTATAGCTTAGGGCAGGCAAGGCCGCTCACCCCTTTTCCTGTTTGGCTTCCCCTTGCTTTCGTCGTGGTGTGGAGGCGAATTAGCACTCTAACATTAAAATAGTCCAATCTTTCTATCCATCGAGAGCTACGCCCCGCTATAAGATATCTGTAGAAAGCCCTTTCCAATCTGATGAATGTCGTAACTGAGGAACCTAGTTACCGCTGAACCTCTTCCAAAAAACTATCTTGTGCTTCATGCTACTCTCTCCATTTTAGGCTTCTGTATAGAAAAGGCGAGCATGTGACATATAGTGCCTATCGTAAGATATCGACAGAAAGCTCTTTCCAAGCTAACAGGCATTGTAACTAGGGAGACCCAGTTACAAGATCTCATTTTCCCCAAAATCCACCATTCGACCCCTTCCAAAGCTATTCCAAAATCCTATCTCTTGCTTCAGGCTACTATCTCTGTTTTAGGCATCTGTACTAGAAGGGCCTACGTGCAATAAGCTAGGCTCGCCGTAAGATATCGACAGAAAGCTATTTTTGAGCAGACAAATGTTGTAACTTAAGGAAACCAGTTATGGGTGCTTGTTTTCCCCAAAATCCACGAACTCAGCCCTTTTGGAATCTCTTCTAGAATCTCATCTTGTGCTTTTATGCCTCTCTCTGTTTTAGGCTTTTATATAGAAAGGGCACACGCATGATATGTCTGGGTGCGGGTGTGGCACGCTGGTGCACTTGACCCTGTCGGCGTTCTAAAGCTAAGTGGCAATGGGGCGCTCGTAGCCCCAAGGTGGATGGCGAACCGGGTGCCCTCAGCTCATGCACCCCATTTCTTGTTCAGCTTTCTGTCACTTTCGTCATGGCGTGGACTTGAATTAGCAATCTAAAATTAAAATGGCCCTATTTTTTGATTCGTTAAGAGGTGCGTCTGCCATAAGATATTGAAGGAATGCTCTTTTTGGGCCGATGGACATCGTAATAGGGGGAACCCAATAGTAGGTGCTCGTGTTCTTCAAAATCCACCATTCAGCCCCTTCGAACCTCTTTTAGAATCCTGTATTGTGCTTTGTGTCACTATCTCTATTCTAGGCTTTTGTACCAAAAGGGTGCGCACATGATATGCCAGGCTTGCCATAAGATATCGACAGAAAGCTCTTTTCGAGCTAACAAATGTCGTAACTAAGAGAACCTGGATACGAGTGCTTGTTTTCCCCGTAATCCGCCAATTTAGCCCGTTTTAAATCTCTTTCGAAATCCTGTCTCATGCTTCCTACCACACTCATTATTTTAGGCTTCTATTTTGGAATGGCATGCATGCAATATGTCAGGCCCGCCATAAGATATAGATAGAAGGCTTTTTTTGGAGCCGACAGACATCTAACTTGGGGAACCCGGTTACGGTGCTCGTTTTCCTCGAAATCCACCAATTCAGCCCTTTCCAAACATTTTCCAAAATCTTGTCTCATGCTTTGTGCTGCACTCTTTGTTTTAGGCTTCTATACCTGAAGGGTGTGCACGCGGAATGACAGGGCAAGCATGGCGACACTGGTGCACTGGATCTCGTTGATGCACAAAGCTAGGCGGGCTTAGGGCACCTGCAGCCCAGGGACAGGCGGCCCACCATGAAGCCCTCGGCCCGTGTGCCCCTTTCCTATTCGGCTTCTTCTCGCTTTTGTCACGACATGGAGGTGAATTAGTAATCTGACATTAAAACAGTCCTATCTTTCGATCAGTCAATAAATACACCCGCTGTAACAAATCGATGAAAAGCTCTTTTCGAGCTGACGGACGTCGTAATAGTGGAAACTAGGTTATGGGCGCTCATTTCCCCAAAATCCACCAATTTAGCCCTTTCTTAACCTCTTTTGCAATCCCATCTTGTGCTTCATGCCGCACTCTCTATTTAGGCTTCTATATCGGAAGGGTGTGCATGTGATATGCCAGGCCCGCCATAACATATTGATAAAACCTCTTTTAGAGCCGACAATTGTTGTAACTAGGGGAACTTGGTTATGGGTGCTAGTTTTCCCTAAAATCCACAAATTTGGCCCCTTTTTGAACCTCTTCCAGAATCCTATCTTGTGCTTCATGTCCCTCCCTCAATTTTTGGCTTTTGTACTAGAAGGGCGTGCACGCGATATGCCAGGCCCATTGTAAGATATTCAGGAAAAGCTCTTTCTGAGTTGACAGAAGTCGTAACTGCACTCTAATAAGAAAACAATCCTATCTTTCAATCTGACGAGAGCTACGCGTGCCATAAGATATCGACGGAAAGCTTTTTCAAGTCGACAAACGTTGTAGCTGGGGAACTCGATTATGGGCGCTCATTTTTTCCAAAATCCACCAATTCGGCCCCTTTTGAACCTCTTCTCAAATCTATCTCATGCTTTATGCTGCTTTCTCTACTTTAAGCTTCTGTACAAGAAGGGCACGTGCGTGATATGCTGGGCTCGCCGTAAGATATTGAGCTGACAGACAACGTAATTGTGGGAATGTGGTTATGGCCGCTCGTTTTTCCTGAGATCCACCAATTTAGCCCCTTTCAAACCCCTTTCGAAATCTTATCTCGTGCGTCGTGCCACCCTATCTATTTTAGGCTTATGCACTAGAAGGGCGTGCAAGTGATATGCCTGTTGCAGGCATGGCAGCACTGGTGCATCGGACACCGTCCCTGCCCCGAAGCTAAGCGGGCTTAAGGCATTAGTAGCCCTGGTGTGGGTGGCCCCTTAAGAAGCCCCCCGGCCCATGCACCCTATTCCTGTTCGCCTTCCTCTCACTTTCTTCGTGGCGCGGACACAAACCAACACTTTAACAATAATACGATCCTATCTTTTAATCCAACGAAAGCTACGCATGCCGTAAAATATCGATATAAAACTCTTTTCAAGCTAATGATGTCGTAACTGGGGAACTCGGTTATGGTGCTAGTTTTCCCCAAAATCCACCAATTCGGCCCCTTTCAAACCTCTTTCAAAATCCTGTCTCGTGCTTGATGTCACTCTCTCTATTTTAGGCTCTTGTACTAGAAAGGTGCATGCGGGATATGCTATGCCAGCAATAAGATATCGACAGCAAGCACTTTCTGAGCTGACGGACGTCGTAACTGGGGGAAGCCCATTACAGCCACTCATTTTCCCCGAATCCACCAATTTGATCACTTCCAAAATCCTGTCTTGTTCTTCATGCCACCCTCATTGTTTTAGGCTTTTGTACTAGAAAGGCATGCAAGTGATATGCCTAGCGCGAGCATGGCAGCACTGGTGCACCAGACCCCATCAGCACCTTTAACCTAAGTAGGTGCCCAACCCTTGGGTGGGTGGCCACTCAGGAAGCCCCCTGCCAGCGCGCCCCTTTTCTTATTCGGCTTCCTTTAGCTTTCTTTGTGGTGCAAACACGAACGAGCACTCTGACAATAAAATGGTCCCATCTCTCAATCCATTGAGAGCTATGCGTGCTATAAGATAACGACAAAAAGCTCTTTTTGAGATGATGGATGTCATAATTGGGGAATCCGGTTATGGGCACTTGTCTCTCGAAAATCCACCAATTCAGCCACTTTTGAACCTTTTTTCAGAATCTTGTCTCCTTCTTCATGCCACTTTCTTAGCTTTAGGCTTTTGCATCAGAAGGGCGACCACGTGATATACCGTGCTTGTCATAAAACATAGATGAAAAGCTCTTTCAGAGCTAACGGATGTCAAAACTGGGGGAACTCAGTTCGGCCACTCGTTTTCCCCGATATCCACCAACTCAGCCCCTTCTAAACCTCTTTTGAAATCCCATCTCGTGCTTTGTGCCACCATCTCTATTTTAGGCTTTTGTATCAAAATGGCGTGCACGCGATATGCCTAGCACGGGCATGGTGGCATTGGTGCACCGGACCCCGTCGACTCCCCGAAGCTAAGTGAGCTTGGGGTGCCCATAGCCCTAGGGTGGGCGGCCCCCTAAAAAGCCCCTAGCCAACATGCCCCTTTCCTATTTGGCTTCCTATCGCTTTCGTCACGGTGCAGATGCGAACCAACACTCTAAAAAGAAAATGGTCCTATCTTTCGATCCATCACGAGTTATGCGCTCTATAAGATATCAATGGAAAGCTCTTTCCGAGTCAACGGACGTCGTAACTATGGAAACTCATTTGCGAGTGCTCGTTTTCAATTAAATCCGTCAATTCAGCCCATTTCGAACCTCTTTTGGAATCTTGTCTCATGTTTCATACCGCTCTTTTTGTTTTAGGCTTTCGTACCAAAAGGTCATGCATACAATATGCCCAGCTCGCCGTAAGATATCGACAAAAATCTCTTTAGAGTCATCAAACGTCATAAATAGGGGAACCTAGTTAGGTTGCTCATTTTCCCTAAGATCCACCAATTCGGCCCCTGTTGAACCTTTGCCATAATCTTGTCTCCTGCTTTGTGCCACCCTTTCTATTTTAGGCCTTTGTACCAGACAGGCACACGTGACATGTCAGGTCCACTGTAAGATATCAATGAAAAGCTCTTTTTGAGCCCACGGGCGTCATAACTAAGGGAACCTGGTTACGGGTGCTCGTTTTCCCTGAAATCCACCTATTCAGCCCCCTGCCAACCTATTTTGGAATCCGTCCATGTTTCATGCCACATTCTTTATTTTAGGCTTCTGTCCTAGAAGGCGACACACGTGATGTGCCAGGCATGGGCATGATAGTACTAGTGCACTAGATCCTGTTAGCGCCCCGAAGCTAAGCAGGCTTGGGGCACATGTAGCCCTTGTGCTGGTAACCCCCAAGAAGCCTCCAGCCTCGTGCACCCCTTTCCTACTCAGATTCCTCTTGCTTTTATTGCAGCGTGAAGGCAAATTGGCACTTTTACATTAAAACAATCCTATCTTTCAATCCATTGAGATCTATGCCCACCGTAAGAGATCGATAGAAAACTCTTTCCAAGCCGACAAATGTCCTAACTTGGGGAACCCAGTTATGGGCACTTGTTTTCTTCAAAATCTTGGATCATTTCGAACCTGTTCAAGAATCCTATCTTCTGCTGAGGCCTATCTCTATGTTTTAGGCTTTTGTATGGGATGGGCGCGCACGTGATATGCCTGGCCCACCGTGAGATATTGATAGAAAACTTTTTTTCAAGCTGATGGATGTCATAACTTGGGAACCCAGTTATGGTCACTTGTTTCCCCGAAATCCACCGATTTGGCCCCTTTCGAACCTCTTATGGAATCCTGTCTCCTATTTCATGTTGGTCTCTCCATTTTAGGCTTCTGTACCAAACGGGTGTGCGCCATATGCCGGGCCTGCCTTAAGGTATCAGTGAAAAGCTCTTTTCGAGTTGACAGATGTTGGTGCCTTGAAACTAAGCAGGCTTTGGGTATCTACAGCCCTAGGGCGAGCAGCCCCTCGAGAAGCCCCCGACCCACATGCCCCTTTTTCTGTTCGTCTTCCTTTTCCTTTCATCACAGTACATAGGCAAATTGGCACTCTCACATTAAAACGGTCCTATCTTTTGATTCGTTGAGAGCTACGCCCACTGTTCTGAGTTAACGAATGTCGTAATAGGGGGAAATTGATTACGAGCGCTCGTTTTCCAAGAAATCCACCAATTTAGATCTTTTCAAATCTCTTCCAGAATCCCATGTTGTACTTCATGTCGGTCTCTTTATTTTAATCTTCTACACTAGACGGGTGTGTTCATGATATGCTTGGGCTGCCGTAAGACATCGACAAAAAACTCTTTTTGATTTGATGAATGTCGTAACTCTGGGAACTCGGTTACAGGTGCTTGTTTTCCCTGAAATCCACCAATTCAGCCCATTATGAACCTCCTTCAAAATCTTGTCTCGTGCTTTGTGCCACACTATCCATTTTAGGCTTTTGTACAGGGAGGGCGCACTCGCGAAATTCTCGACACAAGCGTGGTAGCACTGGTGCTATAGATCCCTTAGGTGCCCCAAAGCTAAGCGTGCTTGGGGCGTCAGTAGCCCTAGGTAGGCGAGCCCCTAGGAAGCCCCTGACCCACATGCCTAGCTTCTTGTTTGACTCCTCTCGCCTTCATCATGTGCGAAGGCGAATTAGCACTTTGATATTAAAATAGTCCTATCTCTCGATCCATCGACAACTACGTCTACTATAAGATATCGACCAAAAGCTTTTTCTTGGTCGACGAACATCGTAACGGGGGAAACCAGTTACGTGCGTTCATTTTCACTGAAATCCACTAAATCGGATCCTTTCAAACCTCTTCCAAAATTCTATCTTGTGCTTCGTGTCGCTCTCTCTGTTTTAGGCTTTTGAACTAGTGGGGGAGCAAGTGGTATGCCAAGCTTGCTGGAAGATATCGACAGAAAGCTCTTTTCGAGCCAATGGACGTCGTAACTAGGGGAACCTAATTATGGAAGCTCGTTTTCCTTGAAGTCCACCAATTCAGCACCTTGCAAATCTCTTATTGAATCCCATCTCACACTTTGTGTCGCCCTCTCTATTTCAACTTCTGTACTGGAAGGGCATGTGCAAGATATTCTGGGCATGGGCATGGCAGCACTGGTGCACCGAATCCCATCAATGCCCCGAAGCCAAGCGGGCTTGGGGCACCTATAGCCCTGGGGCGGGCGGCTCCTCGAGAAGCCCCCTGCTCGCATGCCACCTTTCCTTTTTGGCTTCCCCTCGCTTTCACCATGGCACAAAGGTGAATTAGAATTATGACATTAAAACGGTCCTATCTTTCGACCTATCAATAGCTATACCCACTGTAAGATATCGGTGAAAAGCTCTTTCTAAGTCGATGAACATCATAATTGGGGGAACCCAGTTACGTCCGCTCGTTTTCCTTAAATTCCACCAACTTGGCCTCTTTTGAACCTCTTTTGCATTCCCATCTCGTGCTTCATGCTACTCCCTCTATTTTAGGCTTCTATACCGGACGAGCGTGCGTGCAATATGTCGGTCTCATTGAAAGTTATCGACAAAATCCTTTCAAGCTGACAGACATCGTGACTAGAGTAACCCGAATACAGGTGCACTTTTTCCCTGAAATCCAACAATTCGGCCCCTTCAAAACCTCTTCTAAAATCCCATCTCGTGCTTTGTGCTGCACTCTTTATTTTAGGCTTTTGTTTCAGAAGGGTGTGCATGCGATATACCATTTGTGGGCATGGCATCATTGGTGCCTTGAATCCTATCGGTGCCCCAAAGCTAAGTGAGCTTGGGGCGCCTGTATCGTTAGGGCGGGTAGACCCCCGGAAGCACTTAGCCCACGCCTCGCCTTTCCTGTTCAGCTTCTCCTCTCATTCGTCTTGGCGCAAAGGTGTATTAGCACTTAGACATTAAAACGGTCCACCAATTGGCCCCTTTCAAAACCCTTTAGGATTCTTGTGTCGTGTTGGCTTTTGTACTAGATAGGTGCGTGTAATATGCCGGGGCTATCGTGAGATATCGACAGAAAGCTCTTTCTGAGCCAACAAACATTGTAACTGGGGAAACCCAATTACGAGCGTTCATTTTTAATGAAATCCAGCAATTTAGCCCCTTTTAAACCTCTTCTGAAATCCTAACTCATGCTTCCTACTGCACTCTATTTTTTAGGCTTCTGTATTAGAAGGGCGCATGCACGATATGCCAGGCACCTTTGTGGTTGCATGGGTGTATTGAATCCCATGGCGCCCAAAGCTAAATGGGTTTGGTGCGCATGCAGCCCTAGGGCAAGCAGCCCTTTAGGAAGGCCCCGGCCCATACACCTCCTTTCCTATCTGATTTCCCCTTGCTTTCCTCGTGGCGTGGAGGTGAATTAGCACTCTGACATTAAGATAGTCCTATCTATCCATCCACTATAGGATATCAACAAAAAGCTATTTCCGAATTGACAGATGTTGTAATTGGGTGAAGCCGGTTACAGGTGCTCGTTTTCCCTGAAATCCACCAATTCTAACCCATTTTTACCTCTTCTAGAATCCCATCTCATGCTTCGTGTCACACTCTCTATTTTACGCTTCTATACTTGGTGGGCACGTGCGTGATATGCCAAGCCAACTGTAAGATATTGATGAAAAGCTCTTTCTGAGCCAATGGACGTCATAACTGGGGGGAACCCTATTACAAGCGCTCATTTTCCCCAAAATCCACTAATTCGACCCCTTCTGAACCTCTTTTAGAATCCCATCTCGTGCTTTGTGTTGCACTCTCTATTTTACAATTTAGTATTGAAGGGCACTAGCATAATATGCTAGTCACGGGTGGTAGCACTGGTGCACCGGATGTCGTCGACCCCTTGAAACTAAGCGGACTTGAGGCACTCGCAGCCCTAATGCGGTTGGCCCCCTAGGAATCCCTTAGCTGTGCATGCCCCCTTTCCTATTCAGCTTCCCTCGCTTTCCTCACGGCGCAAAGGCGAATTAGCACTTTGACATTAAAACGATCCTATCTTTTGATCTGTCAAGAGCTATGCCCGCTGTAAGATATCGATGGAAAGCTCCTTTTGAGTTGACAGACGTTGTAATTGGGGGAACCTGGTTATGGGTACTTGTTTTCCTTGAAATACACCAATTCAGTCCCTTTCAAACCTCTTCCAAAATACTGTCCCATGCTTTATGCCATTGTCTCTATTTTAGGCTTCTGTACCTGATAAACGCATGCCCGATATATCACACCATCCTTAAGATACTGACAAAAAGCTCTTTTTGAGCCAACAAACCTTGTAATAGGGGAACCCAATTACAGGCGCTTGTTTTCCCTGAAATCCAACAATTCGGCCCCTTTTGAATCTCTTTTAGAATCCCATCTTGTGCTTCATGTCACTCTTTCTACTTTAGGCTTTCGTACTAGACAAGTGCACATGCAAATGCCGAGCCCCTTAAAAAATATCAACAGAAAGCTCTTTTTGAGCCAACAAACGTCGTAACAGGGGTAACCCGGTTACAGGCAGTTGTTTTACCTGAAATCTGCTAATTCGGCCCTTTTTAAACATCATTTAGAATCTTGTCTCGTGCTTCATGCTGCAGTCTCCATTATAGGCTTTTGTACTAGAAAGTTGCACGCATGATCAGTCAGGTGCAAAAATGGTGACACTTGTGGGCACTAGATCGCGTCACCACCCTGAAGCTAAGCGAGCTTGGGGTGCCCGTGTTCCATGGGGGCAGCCCCTCAAGAAGCCTCCGACCTACACGCCCCCTTTCTTGTTCAGCTTCCTCATGCTTTTGTTGTAGTGCTGAGGCAAATTAGTATTCTGACATTAAAATGGTCCTATCTTTCGATCCATCGAGAGCGACACACATGATAAGATATCGATGAAAAGCTCTTTTTGAGTTTATGGATGTCATAACTAGGGAAACCCGGTTATGGCCCTTCGTTTTCCTTGAAATCCACCAATGCAACCCTTTCAAACCTCTTCTAGAATCCTATCTCGTGCTTCATGCCAAACTTTCTATTTTAGGCTTCTATATTGAATGGGTGCGTGCATGATTTGTCAGGCGTGCTGTAAGATATCAATGAAAAGCTGTTTCTAAGCTGACAAAATCGTAACTAGGAGAACCTAGTGACGGGCAATCATTTTCTCCAAAATCTACCAATTTGGCCCTTTTTGAACCTCTTTTAGAATCCCATCTCGTGCTTTGTGCCGCACTCTCCATTTTAGGCTTTTGTACTAGAAGGGCACGTGCATGATATGCTGGGTGCGGGTGTGGCAGCATTGGTGCATCGGATCTTGTTGGCGCCTCGAAGCTATGCGAGCTTGGGCACCCGCAGCCCAGGGGCGGGCGTTCCCCCAGGAAGGCCCCATCCCTCACTCCCCCTTTCCTATTCAACTTCCCCTCACTTTTGTTGCAGCACAGAGGTGAATTAGCACTCTTAGATTAAAATGGTCCTATCTTTTGATCCGTCGAGGGCTATGCCCGACGTAAGATATCGACGAAGGCTCTTTCTGAGTTGATGAATGCTGTAACTGGAGGAACTTGGTTACACGAGCTCATTTTCCTAGAAATTCACCAATTTGGCCCCTTTCGAACCTCTTCCAGAATCCCATCTTGTGCTTTAAGACGCTCTCTCTATTTTAGGCTTCTCTACCCGAACGGGCGCACGTGCAATGTGCCAGGCTTGCCAAAATATATCGATGAAAAGCTCTTTTTGAGCTGATCGGTGTGGTAACTAGGGAACCCAGTTACGGGTGGTCGCTTTTCCTGAAATCCACCAATTTAGCCCCTTTCAAACCTCTTTCAGAATCTTGTCTCGTGCATCGTGTTGCATTATCCGTTTTAGGCTTCTGTGCTAGAAAGGCACGTGCATGATATGCTAGGCGTGGCATAGCAGCACTGGTGCACTTAATCCTATCGGCACCCCGAAGCTAAGCAAGCATGGGACGCCCACAGCCCTAGGGTGAATTGCCCCTAGGAAGCCCTTGACGCACATGCCTCCTTTCCTTTCCAGCTTCCTATCACTTTCATCGTGACTTGGAGGTGAATTAGCACTTTGAGATTAAAACGATCCTATCTTTCGATCTGTCGAAAGCGATGCCTGCCATAAGATGTCAACAGAAAGATCTTTTCAAGCTGATGGATGTCGTTACTAGGGGAAGCTGATTACAAGTGCTCATTTCCTCGAAATCCACCAACTCGACCCCTTTCAAACCTCTTTTAGAATCCCATCCCGTGCTTTGTGCAGCTCTCTCAAGTTTAGGTTTCTATACTAGACAGGCGCATGCACGATATGTTGGGCTTGCCCTAAGAAATTGAGAAAAAGCTTTTTTCGAGGCAACGAAAGTCATAGATGGTGGAACCCACTTATAGGCGCTCATTTTGCCTAAAATCCACCAATTAAGCTCTTACCGAACCACTTCCAAAATCTCGTCTCTTGCTTCTTGCCGCACTTTCTATTTTAGGCTTCCGTACCAGAAGGGTGTGCGTGCGATATGCCGGGTGAGGGTGTGGTGGCACTAGTGCACTGGATCCTTTCGTTGCCCTGAAGCTAAGCTAGTTTGGGCCATTGTAGCTCTAGGGTGACCGGCCCCCTAAGAAGCACCTAGCCCGTGCACCCCCTTTCCTGTTCGGCTCCCCCTCGCTATCGTCGTGGCGTGGAGGTGAATTAGCACTCTAACATTAAAATAGTCCCATCTTTCGTCCCATTAAAAGTTGCACCCGTCGCGCAATATCAACGTAAAGGTCTTTCTGAGGTGACGGATGTTGCAATGGGGAACCCAGTTTGAGCGCTCATTTTCCCCAAAATCCACCAATCAACCCCTTTCAAACCTTGTTTAGCATTTTGCTCTGTGATTCATGTCACTATCTCTATTTCACACTTCTGTACCTGATGGGCACCCGCATGATATGCCGGGCCCACCATAAGATATCGATAAAAGGCTCTTTTTGAGCCTACGAACATCGTAACTGGGGAAACCCGATTATAGGCGCTCATTTTCCCTGAAACACACCAATTCAACCCCTTTTGAACTTCCAGAATCCCATCTTGTGCTTTCGTGCTGCTCTTTTGGTTTGAGACTTCTGTACCAGACGAGTGCGAGTGTAATAGTGATTGGCATGTTGCGCACGTGCCTTTCTAGTACAAAAGCATAAAATAGATAGTATGGCATGAAGCTTCGAAAAGAGGTTTAGAAGGGCCGAATTGGTGGATTTCGAGGAAAATGATTGCTCGTAACTATGTTCCCCAATTACATCTGTTGGCTTGAAAAGAGCTTTCTATCGAAATCTTATAGCTGACCTGGAATATCTCACATGCGCCCTTTCGGTATAGAAGCCCAAAATAGAGGGTGCAGCATGAAGCACAGACGAGATTTCAAAGAGGGTCAAAAGGGGCTAAATTGGTAGATTTCGAGGAAAGCCAGCGGCCATAACTAGGTTCACCCAATTACAATGTCCATTTGCTCAAAAAAAGCTTTCTGTCAACATCTTACGACGGGCATAGCATATTGTGTGCATGCCCGTACGATACAGAAGCCTAAAATAGAGAGAGTGGCATGAAGCACAAGATGGGATTCTAGAAGAGGTTCAAAAAGGTGTTGAGTTGGTGGATTTCAGGAAAAAACAAGAGCTCGTAAGTGGGTTCACCCAATTATGACATCCGTCGGTGTGGAAAGAGCTTTCTGTCAATATCTTACGGCGGGCGTAGCTCTCGATGGATAAAAGATAGGACCGTTTTAATGTCAAAGTGCTAATATGCCTCTGCGCTACGATGAAAGAGAGGAGAAGGCAAACAAGAAAGGGGCGCACTGGTCAGGGGCTGCCCAAGGGGCCGCTCACCCCAAGGCTGTAAGGGTCCCAAGCCCACTTTGCTTCGGGGCACCTACGGGATCTGGTGCACTAATGTCGCCACGCCCTTGGTTGAAATATCACACACATGTGCTTCTAGTACAGAAGCCTAAAATTGAAGTGTGGCATGAAATGTGGCATGAAGCACAAGACAGGATTTTAGAAGTGGTTCAGAAGGGGCTGAATTGGTGAATTTCGAGGAAAACGAGCCCCTTGTCATTGGGTTCCACTAGTTATGACATCCGTCAGCTCGAAAAGAGCTTTTCATCAATATCTTAGGGTGGGCCAACCATATCACGTGCACCTATCTATTATAAAAACCTAAAATAGAGAGAGCCACACAAAGCACAGGATGGGATTCCAAAAAAGGTTCAAAAGGGGCTGAATTGGTGGATTTCGGTAAAAACGAGCACCCGTAACCAGGTTCCCCTAGTTACGACGTTTGTTGGCTCTAAAAGATCTTTCTATTGATATCTTACAATGGACGTAACTCTTAATGGATCAAAAGATAGGGTCATTTTAATGTTAGAGCGCTAATTCACCTCTACGCATGACGAAAGCGAGGGGAAGCTGAACAGGAAAAAGGGTGTACGGGCCTTGGGCTTCCTAGGGGTCACTCGCCCCAGGTCTGCAAGGGCCCTAAGCTCGCTTAGCTTTGGGGTGTTGACGGGATCTGGTGCACCAGTGCCGCCATGCCCACACCTAGCATATCGTGCGTGCGCCCTTCTAGTACAGAAGCCTAAAACGGAGAGTGCAGGATGAAGCACAAGATAGGATTCTGAAAGAGGTTTGGAAGGGGCCGAGTTGGTGGATTTCAGGGAAGATGACTGCCCGAAACCGAGTTTCCCTAGTTACAACGTCTATTAGCTCAAAAAGTGCTTTTCATGGACATCTTCTGGCGAGCCTGACATTTCGCCGCACCCGTCCAATACAGAAGATTAAAACAAAGAGAGTGCCTTGAAGTACGAGATAGGATTCTAGAAGATGTTTGAAAGGGGCTGAATTGGTGGATTTTAGGGAAAACAAGCACTCGTAATCAGGTTCCCCTAGTTACGATGTCCATTAGCTCGGAAAGAGCTTTCTATCGATATCTTACAGCGTGCGTAACTCTCGTTGGATCAAAAGATAGGATCATTTTAATGTCAGAGTGCTAATTTGTCTCTGCGTCGCAACAATAGCGTGGGGAAGCCTAACAGGAAAGGGGGTGCACGGGCTAGGGGCTTCCCGTAGGTGCCTAAGGTCCACTTAGTTTTAGGGCATCAATGCAATCCAGTGCACTTGTGTCGCCACTCCCGCACTTGGCTTATCGTCACGTGCATTTCCAATACAGAAGCCTAAATGGAGAGTGTGGCATGAAGCATGAGATGGGATTCTAAAAGATGTTCGGAAGGGGCCGAATTAGCGAATTTTAGGGAAAACAACAGCCAATAATCGGGTTACCTCAGTTACGACGTCTGTCAGCTCAAAAAGTGCTTTTTGTTGATTTTTTATGGGGGAACCAGCATTCATGCACGCTCTCGTCTAGTGCAGAAACATAAAACAGAGAGAATGGCATGAAGAATGAGACTGGATTTTGGAAGAGGTTCAAAAGGGGCTGAGTTTTTGGATTTCTTGGAAAACGAGTGCCTGCAACCTAGCTCCCATATTACGATGTTCATCGGCTTGGAAAGAGCTTTCTGTCAATATCTTACTACGGGTGTAGCTCTCGGCAGATCGAAAGATAGGATTGTTTTACTGTCAGAGTAAAAATTTGCCTCCATGTTGCGACAAAAGCATGGGAAGTCGAATAGGAAAGGGGCGCGTATGCTGGGGCCTTCCCTAGGGGCCGCCTGCCCCAAGGCTACAGGTGCCCTAAGCCTGCTTAGCTTCGAGGCGCTGACATGATCTGGTGAATTAGTGCTGCCAAGCCCGCGCCCCACATATTGTGCACATGCCCTTCTAGTACAAAAGCCTAAAGTTGAGAGCGTGGCACGAAGCACAAGATAGGATTTTGAAAGAGGTTCAAAGGGGGATGAATTGGTAAATTTCACAGAAAATGGGCGCCCGTAGCCAAATTCCCCTAGTTACAATGTTTGTCAACTCGGAAAGAGCTTTCCTTTGATATCTTACAGCAGGTGTGGCATATCACGTGCACGCCTGTCTGGTACAAAAGTATAAAATAGAAAAAGTGGTAGGAAGCATGAGATAGGATTCTGGAAGAGGTTCAAAAGGGGTCGAATTTGTGTGTATTGGGGAAAATGAGCACCCGTAACTAGGTTCCCATAGTTACAACATCCGTTAGCTTGGAAAGAGCTTTCCGTCGATATCTTTCAGCGGGCGTAGCTCTTGGCGGATCAAAACAAAGGACCATTTTAATATTAGAGTGCTAATTTGCCTTTATGCCATGAGCAAAGCAAGGCGAAGTTGAACAAGAAAGGGGGCGCATGCAGCCAGGCAATTCTTAAGGGGCCGCCCACCCCAGGGCAGTAGGTTCCTCAAGTTTGCTTAGCTTCAAACTGCCGATAGGATTCAGTGCACTAGTGCTACCACACCCATGCCCATGACTGGTGTATTGCGCTCGCGTCCTTCTAGAACAGAAGTGTAAAACAGAGAGTACGACACGTAGCATGAGACAAGATTCCATAAGAGGTTCAGAAGGGGCCAAATTGGTGGATATTGGGGAAAACAAGCACCCGTAATTGGGTTACCCTAGTTATGGCATTCGTTGACTTAGAAAGAGCTTTTTGTCGATATCTTACAGGGGGCCCAGCATATCGCACACATGCTCGTCCAGTGCAGAAGCCTAAAATAGAAATAGTGGCATAAAGCATGATACAGGATTTCAGAAAAGGTTCAAAAAGGGCTGAATTGGTGGATTTTAGGGAAAATGAGCGCCCATAACTAGGTTACCCTAGTTACAATGTCCATTGACTCCGCAATAGCTCTCCATTGATATCTTACAGCAGGCATAACTCTCAATGGATTGAAAGATAGGACGATCTTAATGTCAAAGTGCTAATTTGCCTCCATACTGCGAGGAAAGTGAGGGGAAGCTGAACAGGAAAGGAGGCGCACGGGCTGGGGGCTTCCTAGAGTGCCGCCTGCCCTAAGGTTCTAGGTGCCCCAAGCCCACTTAGCTTTGGGACAGCCACAGGATTTGGTGCACGCATACCACCATGCAAACACCCGGCATATCGTGCGTGCGCCCTTTTGGTACAAAAGCCTAAAATATAGTGTGGCAGAAAGCATGAGATGGGATTTTAGAAGAGGTTTGGAAGGGGCAAAATTGGTGGATTTTAGGGAAAACCAGCACCTGTAACCAGGTTCTTTTAGTTACAATGTCCATTAGCTCAGAAAGAGCTTTCTATCGATATTTTATGGCAAGCCTACAGTAGAGAAAGCTACGCAAAGCATGATTTTGGAAAGGGCATGAGATTCCAGAAGAGGTTCAAAATGGACCAGATTAGTGGATTTTAGGCAAATGAGTGCCCAGAACTGGGTTCTCTAGTTACGACATCTGCCAATTCGAAAAGAGCTTTTCATCGATATTTTACGACAGGCATAGAACTCGACAGATCGAAAGATAGGACCATTTTTATGTCAGAGTGTTAACTCACCTCTATCCTACGATGAAAGCGAGGGGAAGTCGAACAAGAAAGGGGCATGCGGGCCGAGGACTTCTTGGGAGCCGCCCACCCAAGGGCTATAGGCACCCTAAGTTCGCTTAGCTTTAGACTGCCGATGGATCTGGTGCACTAGTGTCGCCACACCCACGCTAGTGCATGGCATATTTGTGCATGCCCTTTTGGTACAGAAGCCTAAAACAAAGGGAGCAGCATGAAGCACGAGCCAAGATTTCATAAGAGGTTTAAAAGGGGCCAAATTGGTGCATTTTAGGGAAAACGAGCACCTGTAATTGGGTTCGCCCAGTTATAATGTCCGTAAGCTAGGAAAGAGCTTTTCGTCGATATCTTATGGCGGGTCTGACATATTGCGCTAATGTCGGGCCTGAATTTGGGCCTAAAACAGAGAGAGGCACAAAGCACAGGATGGGATTTCTAAAAAGTTTTGAAAGGGGTTGAATTGGTGCATTTTAGGGCAAACAAGTGCCCATAACCGAGTTCCCCCAATTACGACGTTTGTTGGCTCAAAAAGAGCTTTTTGTCGATATCTTACAATGGGCATAGCTCTCGACGAATCAAAAGATAGGATAGTTTTAATGTCAGAGTGCTAATTTGCCTCTACGCTATGATGAAAGCTAGAGGAAGCTGAACAAGAAAAGGGGTGTGTGGCTCGGGGGCTTCTCGGGGGGCCGCCCACCCCAGGGCTGTAGGCGCCCAAGATCGATTAGCTTCGAAGTGCCAACGGGAACAAGTGCTACCACGCCAGCACTAGGCATATTGCACACGCGCCCTTCTTGTACAAAAGCCTACAATAAAGAGTGCGGCATGAAGCACGAGACAAGACTTTGGAAGAGGTTCACAATGGGCTGAATTAGTGGATTGAAGGAAAATGATCACCCTTAACTGGGTTACCCTAATTACGACATCCATTGACTCAAAAAGAGCTTTCTACCAATATCTTACGGCAGGCTTGACATAACATGCGTGTGCCCATCCATTATAGAAGCCTAAAATAGAGAAAGTGGCATGAAGCATGACATGGGATTCTGGAGGAGGTTTGAAAGGGTCCAAATTTGTGGATTTCTAGGAATATAAGCACCCTAACTGTGTTCCCTGAGTTACAATGTCTATAGCTCTAAAAGAGCTTTTTGTCAATATCTTACGGTGGGCATAGCTCTTAATGGATTGAAAGATAGGATTGTTTTATTGTTAAAGTGCTAATTCACCTATCAGGGGCCGCCTACCCCAAGGATGTAGTAGCCTCAAGCCTGCTTAGCTTTGGGGCGTCGACGGGATTCGATAAACCAGTGCCTCCACACCCACACCTATCATATTGCGCGCATGCCCTTCTAGTACAGAAGCCTATAACAAAGAGTGCAGCACAAAGCATAAGATGGGATTCTAGAAGAGCTTTACCACAATTTGAATTGGTGGATTTCAGGGAAACGAGCACCCAAAATTAGTTCCCCCTCTTATGATGTCTGTTGGCTCGAAAAGAACTTTTCATCGATATCTTATGACAGGCCAGACATATCACACGCATGCTTGTCTAATATAGAAGCCTAAAATAAAGAGTAAGCGCAAAGCACGAGATAGGATTCTAGAAGAGGTTCGAAATGATCTAAATTGGTGGATTTCAGGGAAAACGAGCACCCATAACTAGGTTCCCCCTGTTACGACATTTGTCATCTCGGAAACAACTTTCTGTCAATATCTTATGGTAGGCGTAGCTCCCGACAGAATGAAAGATAGGACCGTTTGTAATGCCAGAGTGCCAATTTGCCTTTGCACATGACAAAAGTGAGAGGAAGCCGAACAAGAAAGGGGCATATGAGTCAAGGCTTCCCATGAGGCCGGCCATCCCAGGGCAACAAGCGCCCCAAGCCAGCTTAGCTTCTGGGCACTAACGAGATCTGGTGCACCAACGCCGCCATACCCAAGCTCAAGATATGGCGCGCGTGCCCTTTTTATATAGTAGCCTAAAATAGTGTGGCACAAAGCATGAGGTAAAGATTCCAGAAGAGGTTTGCAAGGGATTGAATTGTTGGATTTTAGAGAAAACAAGCGCTTGTAACTGGGTTTCCCCTAGTTACACATCCATCAACTTGAAAGGAGCTTTTTGTCAATATTTTATGGCAGACCTGGCATATTGCGCACACCCCCTCCTAGTACAGAAGAGAGTGTGGCACAAAGCATGAGACAGGATTCTAGAAGAGGTTTGATAATGGCTAAATTGGTGGATTTTGGGGAAAACGAGCACCCATAATTGGGTTTCACCAATTACAACATTTGTCAACTCGAAAAGATCTTTTCATCAATAGCTTACAGTGGGCCAAGCGTATTGCAGCATGCCTTTCCAGTACAGAAGCCTAAAATAGAGAGAGCAGCATGAAGCATGAGATAGGATTCTACAAATGGTGTAAAAGGGGGCAAATTGGTGGATTCGGGGAAACAAGCGCCTATAAAGTGGGTTCCCCCAATTGCGACGATCGTCGGCTTGAAAAAAGCTTTCCATTGATATCTTACGGCAGGCGTAGATCTCGATGGCTCAAAAGATGGGACCGTTTTAATGTTAGAGTGCTAATTTGGATCCATGCTGCAACGATAGCGAAAGGAAGCTGAACTGGAAAGGGGGCATGCAGGCCGGGGCTTCTTGGGGGGCACCCGTCCCGGGGCAGCAAGCACCCCAAGCCCGCTTAACTTTGGCGTGCCCACGGGATCTGGTGCACCAGTGCCACCTCACCCCCACCCTTCTAGTACAGAAGCCTAGAATAGAGAGTGCGGCACGAAGCATGAGATAGGACTCGAGAACAGGTTCAAAAGGGGTTGAATTGGTGGATTTCGGGAATAATGAGTAGCCGTAACTGTGTTCCCCTAGTTACGACGTCTGTTGGCTCAAAAAGAGCTTTTCATTAATATCTTACAGTGAGCCCATCATACTGCCCGCCCATCCTTTACAAAATCCTAAAACAGAGAAAGTGGCATGAAGCATGAGATAGGATTCTGGAAGAGGTTTGAAAGCGGCCGAATTGGTGGATTTTGGAAAAAACAAGCACCCATAATTGGGTTTCCCATAACTTGGTCCCCTAATTACGACGTTCGTCAGGTTGGAAATAACTTTTGGTCAATATCTTACAGTAGGTGCAGCTCTCGACAAAATGAAAGATAGGACTATTTTAATGTCATGGTGCTAATTCGCCTCTGAGCCACGACAAAAGTGTGAAGAAGTTGAATAGGAAAGGGGGTGCGCAGGTCAGGGGCTTCTTGGGGGCTTGCTCGCCCCAAGGCTGGAGGCAACCCAAGACCGCTTAGCTTCGGGGTGCTGATGGGATTCGTGGCACCAGTGCCGCCACTTCGGGGTGCTCGGCATATCATGCGCACGTCCTTTTGGTACAAAAGCCTAAAGCAAAGAGTGCTGCATGAATCACGAGGTGGGATTCTGGAAGAGGTTCACAAGGGGCTGAATTGGTGGATTTCGAGAAAAATGAGTGACCATAACTAGGTTCCCCCAGTTACGATGTTTGTCGGCTCAAAAAGAGCTTTTTATCGATATCTTATGGTGAGCTTGACAAATCGCGCACATGCTCGTCGAGTGTAGAAGCCTAAAATATAGTGCAACATGAAGCACGAGACAACATTCTGGAAGAGGTTTGCAAGGGGCTAAATTGGTGGATTTTAAGGAAAATGAGCACCTTTAACTAGGTTCCCCCTATTACGACATACATCATCTCAGAAGGAGCATTACGTCAATATCTTATGACGGGCATTGCTCTCGGCAGATTGAAAAATGGGACTGTTATAATGTCAGAGTGCTAATTCCCCTCACATCGAGACAAAAGCGAGATGAAGCTGAATAGGAAATGAGTGGGTAGGGGGCTTCCTAGGTGGCTACAGGCACCCCAAGCCTTTGTATTATTTTTCTCTTCCTTTTTATGATTTTTTTGCCACATTTTCAATATTTTATTTCTTTTTTTTCTCTTTTATAAGTTTTTCTATATATTTCCTTTTCTTTTTTATATATGTTTTAATTTTTATATTTTATTATTTTGTTCAATTTTCTATTTTTTCTTCTTAAATTGTTTTTCATTTCTTTGCTTCTTTCATTTAACTTTTTTCTATATTCTTTTCTCATTTTCTTAGTTTTCATATCTTTCATATTTTATTTCATTATATTATTATTATTATCTATATTTAAAATTTTTCTATATATTTTCTTTTGTTTTCTTATTATTTTACTTTCCTTTTTTATTTTTTTCTTCCTCTACTATTTGATTTTTTTGTTGTCTTTTAATTATTCTCGTTTCTTTATTTCTCATTGTATTTAAATTTTTCTATTTTTCTCTTGTACTTTTTTAATTGTTTTTTGTTTCCATATTTTTTTGAAATTTTTTTGTACGTTTCTTTTTATTTTAATTTTATATTTTTCTTATTATTTTTTCCTTTGATAATTTTTCTTCTCTTATCTTTTGGATATCATTTTTTGGTTTTTTTCTTTGTTTTTTAGCTTTCACTATTTTTCATATTTTTATATTTTATTTCATTTCTATCTATATTTTTTATTTTTTTCTATATGTTTTGTTTTCCATCCGACGAGAGCTACATGCACCGTAAAATATTGACGGAAGGCTCTTTCTGAGCCAACAAACATCGTAATTGGGGAACCCAGTTACAGGCACTCGTTTTCCCTGAAATCCACCAATTCAGTGTCTTTGAACCTCTCCAAGAATCCTTTGGAACCTCGTTCTGGAATCCTGTCTTATGCTTCATGCCACTCCCTCCATTTTAGGATTTTGTACCAGAAGAGCGAAGTGTGCGATACGCCACGCCCATAGTAAGCTATTAATAAAAGCTCTTTACGAGCTGACGGACGTCGTAACTAGGGGAACCTAGTTTTGGGCTCTCGTTTTTCTTGAAATCCACCAATTCAGCCCCTTCTGAACCTCTTCTAGAATCCTGTCTCATGGTTTGTGCCTTTCTCACTATTTTAGGCTTTTGTACTGGTAGGGCACGTGCGATATGCAGGACCCGTCGTAAAATATCAACAGAAAGCTCTTTTTGAGCTGACAGACGTCGTAAGTGGGGGAACTCATTTACGGGCATTCGTTTTCCCCAAAATCCTCCAATTCAGCCCCTTTCAAACCTTTCTAGAATCTCATCTCGTTCTTTGTGTTACTCTCTCTATTTTTAGGCTTCTGTAGTGGAAGGGTGCACGCTTTGCTGGGCTTGCTATAAGCTACTAACGAAAAGCTCCTTTCGAGCCAACAGACGTTGCAACTAGGGGAACACGGTTATGGGTGCTCATTTCCCCTAAAATCCACCAATTCAGCCCCTTCCAAACCTCTTTTGGAGTCCTGTCTAGTGCTTCCTTCTGCTCTCTCTATTTTAAGCTTCTGTACCGAAAGGGCACATGTGATATGCTAGGCCTACCGTAAGATATCGACGGAAAGTTCTTTTTGAGTTGACAGACATCGTAACTAGGGGAACCTGATTATGGGCGCTTGTTTTCCCCGAAATCCACCAACTCGACCCCTTTCAAACCTCTTCTAAAATCTTGCTTCATGTTTCGTGCCACTCTCTATTTTAGGCTTCTGTAATAGAAAGGCATGCATGTGATATGCCATGCCTACCGTAAGATATCGACAGGAAGCTCTTTTTTAGTTGACGAACATCATAACTAGGGGACACACGATTACGACGCACATTTTCCCTAAAATCCACTAATTCAGCACATTTTGAACCTATTTTGGAATACCATCTCGTGCTTCATTCCGCACTCTCTGTTTTAGGCTTCTGTACTAGAAAGGCTCGCATGCGATATGCTAGGCCCACTGTAAGACATCAAAAGAAAGCTCTTTTTGAGCTGATAGACATCATAATTAGGAAAACCTAGTTACAGGCTCTCATTTTCCCCAAAATCCACCAATTCAGCCCCTTTTGAACCTCTTCCAAAATCCTATTTCGTGCTTCATGCTGCACTCTCTACTTTAGGCTTCTGTATCGAAAGGGTGCGTGTGCGATATGCCAGGCGCTAGCATGGTGGCTTTGGTGCATCAGATCCCATCAGCCCCTTGAAGCTAAGTTGGCTTGGGGTGCTTGTAGCGCTGGGGCGGGCAGCACCCCTGGAAGCCCTCGGCCCACTCGCCTCCTTTCCTGTTTGGCTTCCTCTCACTTTTGTCATAGGTTAGAGGTGAATTAGCACTCTTAACATTAAATGGTCATATATTTCAATTCATCGAGAGCTACGCCTGTTGTATAATAATGACAGAAAGCTCTTTCTGAGCCAATGGATGTCGTAACTAGGGGAACCTGTTATGAGTGCTTGTTTTCCCCAAAATTCATGAATTTGGCCCGTTTCAAACCTCTTCCAAAATCCCATCTTGTGCTTCATGCTACTCTCTCTATTTTATGCTTTTGTACCGAAAGGGCGTGCATGCGATATGCCAAGCCCACCATAAGATATTGACGGAAAGCTCCTTTTGAGCTTACGGATGTTGTAACTAGGAGAACTCGGTTACGAGTGCTCATTTTCCCTGAAATCCACCAATTTGACTCGTTTCAAACCTCTTCCAAAATCTTGTCCCGTGCTTCATGCCCCTCTCTTTATTTTGGGCTTCTGTACTGAAAGTGCGCCCGCGCATTATGCCAAACACATTGTATGATATCGACGAAAAGCTCTTTTTGAGCTAACGGACGATGTAACTAGGGGAACCTAGTTACGGGCACTCGTTATCTCCAAAATCCACCAATTCGACCCCTTTTGAACCTCTTCTAAAATCCTGTCTCGTGCTTCGTGCGACTTTCTCTATTTTAGGCTTCTGTACAAGAAGGGCGCGTGCGCGATATGTCATGCCTGCCGTAAGACATTGACAGAAAGCACTTTTTGAGCTAATGATGTCATAACTATGGGAACCTGGTTACAGGCACTCATTATCGCCAAAATCCACCAATCCGACCAATTTTGAACCTCTTGCAAAATCCTGTCTCATGCTTTGTGCTGCTCTCTCTGTTTTAGGTTTCTATACCAAAGGGCGCGTGTGCAATTTCCAAGTCCGCTGTAAGTTGTCAATGGAAAGCTCTTTCCAAATTGACAGACGTCGTAACTAGGGGGACCTAGTTACAAGCACTCATTTTCTCTAAAATTCACTAATTTAGCGCCTTCCAAACCCTTTCGAAACCCTGTGTTGTGCTTCTTGCTGCACTCTCAATTTTAGGCTTCTGTACTGGAAGAGGGCACGCAATATGCTGAGCACAGATGTGGTAACACTGGTGCACTAGGGAACCTAGTTACTAGCACTCGTTTTCTCTGAAATCCACCAACTCGGCCCCTTTCAAATCTCTTCTAGAATGTTGTCTCGTGTTTTATGCTGCACACTCTATTCTAGGCTTCTATACTTGAAGGGTGCATGTGTGATATGCCGTTCTGGCTATAAGATATCGATGAAAAGCTCTTTTCGAGCTAATGGACGTCGTAACTGGGGGAACCCAATTATGGGCATTCATTTTCCCTGAAATCCACCAATTTAGCCCCTTTCAAACCCCTTATAGGATCTTGCCTTGTGCTTCTTGCCACACTCTTAATTTAGTCTTCTATATAGAAGGGGTGCATGTGTGATATGCCAGGTGTTGGCGTGGTGGCTCTGGTGCACTGGATCCCATCGGCACCTTGAAGCTAAACAGGCTTAGGCTATTTGCTGCCCTAGGGCGGGCAACCCCCCAAGACGTCCTTAACCCGCTTGCTCCCTTTCTTGTTCGGCTTCCTCACCCTTTCGTCACAACGTGGAGGCGAATTACCACTCTGACATTAAAATGGTCCTATCTTTCGATTCGTCAAGAGATACAATCATCGTAAGATATCGACAAAAAGCTCTTTTCGAGTTGATAGACATTGTAACAGGGGCAACCCAGTTGCGGGAGCTCTTTTTCCCTAAAATCCACCAATGCAACCACTTTTGAGCCTCTTCTAGAATTATATCTCGCACTTCGTGCCACTCTCTGTTTTAGGCTTCTGTACTAGAAGGGCACGCACGCGATATGCCAGGCCAACCCTAAGCTATCGACGGAAAGCTCTTTTCAAGTTGACAGACGTTGTAACTGGGGAACCCATTTACGAGCACTCGTTTTCCTCAAAATCCACCGATTCAGCCCCTTCCAAACCTTTTTTGGAACCCCGTCTCGTTCTTCATGCCGTACTCTCTATTTTAGGCTTTTGTACCAAAAGGGCATGCATGCAATATGACAAAAGTTAGCGTGGCAGCACTGGTGCATCGGATCTTGTCAGCACCATGAAGCTAAGTAGGCTTGGGGCACCTACAGCTCTATGTCTGGCAGCCCCTTGGGAAGCCCTCGCCCACACGCCCCCTTTACTATTCGGCTTCCTCTCGCTTTCACCGTGGTGTAGAGGTGAATTAGCATTCTAACATTAAAATGGTCATATCTTTTGATCCATCAAGAGATACACCCGCCGTATGATATCATCAAAAAGCTCTTTGCAAGCCAACTAACAATGTAACTTGGGGTAACTAGCTATAGGAGATCATTTTTCTTGAAATCTACCAACTCGGCCCCTTTTGAACCTTTTCTAGAATCTTGCCCTGTGCTTTGTGCTGCGCTCTCTATTTTTTGCTTTTGTACATGAAGGGCGCACACATATTATGCCTGGCACGCCGTAGATATCAATAGAAAGCTCTTTTTGAGCTGACAAATGTCGTAACTGGGGGAACCTGGTTATGGACTCTCGTTTACCTTGAAATCCACCAATTCAGCCCCTTCTAAACCTTTTTCGGAATCCCATCTCATGCTTTATGCTGCACTCCCTATTTTAGGCTTCCTTACTAGAAAGGTGTGTGCGAGATATGTTAGGCGTTGGCATTGGTGTGGTAGCTCTGGAGCACTGGATCCTGTTGACACCCTGATGATATATGGGCTTGGGGTGCTTGCAACCCTAAGGCAGGCAGCCCCTCGAGAAGCCTTCGGTCCACTCGCCCCTTTCTTGTTCAGCTTCCTCTCACTTTTGTCGTGGCATGGAGGCAAATTGGTGCTTCGACATTAAAATAGTCCTATCTTCTGATCCATCGAGATCTATGCCTATCGTAAGTTATTAGCAGAAAGCTCTTTCCGAACTGTCGAATGCCATAATGGGGGGAATCCAGTTACAGGTGCTCATTTTCCCAAAAATCCACAAATTTAGCCCCTTTCGAACCCCTTCCAAAATCTTGTCTCATGCTTCATGCCACTCTCTCTGTTTTAGGCTTCTGTACTGGAAGGGCACGCACATGATATGTCGGTCACGTTGAAAGCGAGCGACGAAAAGCTCTTTTCAAGTTAACAGATGTCGTAACTCGGGGAACCAGATTACGGGAGCTTGTTTCCCTGAAATCCACCAATTTAGCCCCTTTATGTTCCTCTTTCAGAATCCCTTCTCATGCTTCATGCCGCTTTCTCTATTTCAGGCTTTTGTACTAAAAGGGTGAGTGTGCGATATGCCAGGCCCACCATAAGTTATTGACAGAAAGCCCTTTTTCAATGCCGCTCTCTCTGTCTCGTGCTTCATGTTGCTTTCTCTATTTTAGGCTACTGTACTAGAAGGGTGTGTGCGCAATATGCCAAGAGCGGGCATGGAGGCACTGGTGCACCAAATCTTGTCGGTGCCTCGAAACTAAGTAAGCTTGGCGTGCTTGCAGCCCTAGGGCAAGCGAGCCCGACACACCCTTTCTTGTTCATCTTCCCCTTGGTTTCGTCGCAGCACGGAGGCACATTAGCACTCTAACATTAAAATGGTCCAATCTTTTGATTTGTCGAGAGCTACACCTATTGTAAGATTTTAATAGAAAGCTCTTTCCAAATCGATGTATGTCGTAACTGGAGGAACCCTGTTGCCAGTCCTTGTTTTCCTTGAAATGCACCAATTTGGCCCCTTTCAAACCTCTTCCAAAATACTCTCTCGTGCTTCATGTTGCTCTCTCCATTTTAGGCTTTTGTACAGGAAGGGAGTGCACGCGATATGTCGTACCCGCCATAAGATATCGACGAAAGGCTCTTTCCAAGTTGACAGACGTTGTAACTAGGGGAACCTAGTTACAGGCTCTTGTTTTCCCCAAAATCCACCACTCTACCCTTTCTGAACCGATTGTAGAATCTTGTCTCATGCTTTCATGCCGCTCTCTCTATTTTAGGCATTTGTACTAGAAGAGCATGCATGCAACATGTCGATCCCGCCATAAGATACCAATAAAAACTCTTTCTGAGCTGACGAGCATAGTAACTTAGGGAACCTGGTTATGGGTGCCCATTTTCCCCAAAATCCACCAACTCAACCCCCTCTGAACCTCTTCCAAAATCTCGTCTCATGCTTCTATGCCACTTTCTCTATTCTAGGCTTCTATGCTAGAAGGGCACAAACGTGATATGTCGGGTGCAGGCGTGGAGTCATAGGTACACTAGATCTCGTCGACACTCTTAAGCTAAGTGGCCATGGGGTGCCCATAGCCTTGGGATGGGTGGCCGATCGGGAAGCCCCTAGCCTACACGCTTGTTACCTATTTAGATTCTTGTCACTTTTGTCATGGCACGAATGTGAATTAGCAGTCTAACATTAAAATAGACCTATCTTTTGATCTGTCGAGAGCTACGCCTGCTATAAGATATTGACGAAAGCCCTTTCAAAGCTCACAGAGGTCATAACTAGGGGAACTCAATTATGAGTACTTATTTACCTTGTAATCCACCAATACAGCCCCTTATGAACCTCTTTTGAAATCTTGTCTCATTCTTCGTGTTGCACTCACTATTTTAGGCTTCTATACTAGAAGGGCACGCAAGCAGTATGTCGAGCCCATCTAAGATATCAACGAAAAGCTTTTTTTGAGCCAATAGATGTTGTAACTCAGGGAACTCAATTATCGGCACTTGTTTTTCTCGAAATCCACCAATTTTTCCCTTCTAAACCTCTTCCAGAATTCTATCTCATGCTTTGTGCCACTCTCTCTATTTCAAGGTTCTGTACCAGACAAGCGTGCACGCAAAATGCCTGGCCTATCGTAAAATATCAACGGAAAGCTCTTTTCAAGCTGACAGACATCATTACTGGGGGAACCCGGTAACTGGCGCTCGTTTTCCTTGAAATCCACCACTTCAAACTCTTGCAAACCTCTTTTAGAATCTCATTTCATGCTTCGTGTCACACTCTCTATTTTATTCTAGTATACCAGAAAGGCACGTGCGCAATATGCCGGGCACAGATGAGGTGGCATAGGTGCGTCGGATTCTATTGGCACCTCGAAGCTAAGGGAGCTTGGATCGCCTATAGCCCAGTGGCGGCTGGCTACTTGAGAAGCCCCCGACCCATGCACCTCCTTTCCTGTTCGGCTTCCTTGCTCTTTCATTGCAGCGTGGAGGCAAATGAGCACTCTAACATTAAAATAGTCCTATATTTCGATTCATCGAGAGCTACACCTACAATAAGATATCAATAGAAAGCTCTTTCCAAGCTGACAAATGTCGTAATTGGGGGAACCTAGTTAGGGGTGCTCATTTTTCTTGCAATCCACCAATTTAGATCCTTTCAAACCCCTTCCATAATCTCATCTCGTGCTACATACTACTCTTTTTGTTTTAGGCCTTTGTGCTAGACGGGGGCTGGTGCGATATGCCAACCCTACTGTAAGATATCAACGAAAAGTTTTTTTTGAGCTGACAAACATCGTAGCTAGGGGAACCAGTTATGGGCACTTGCTTTCCCTAAAATCCACCAATTCAGCCCTTTTTGAACCTCTTCCAAAATCTTGTCTTGTGTTTTGAGCCAATTTCTCTATTCAAGGCTTCTATACTAGGTGGGCACGTGCGTGATATGCCATGCTGGCCATAAGATATCGACGAAAAACCCTTTTTGAGCTAACAGACGTCATAGCTGGGGGAACCTGGTTATGAGCGCTCGTTTTCCCTAACATCCACCAATTCGGCCCCTTTTGAATGTTTTCTAGATTCTTGTCTCATGCTTTATGCTGCTCTCTCTGTTTTAGGCTTCTGTACTAGACGGGCACGACTACGATATGTCAAGTCTGCCATAAGATATCGATGAAAAACTCTTTTTCAAGCCAATAGATGTCGTAATTGGGGGAACCTAGTTATTGCGCTTGTTTTTCCTGAAATCTACTAATTCAGCCCCTTGTGAACCTTTTCTGAAATCCTATCTCCTACTTCGTGCTGTAGTTTCTATTTTAAGCTACTATACCGGCAAGGCACATGCGTGATATGCTGGGAGCAGGCGCAGTAGTACTTTTGCATTAGATCTTGTCGATGCCCCGAAGCTTGGGTCGCCTACAACCCTAGGGGGCAGTCCCCTAGGAAGCCCCTAGTTCGCACACCCACTTTCCTGTTTGACTTCCTGTCACTTTCGTCATGGCACAGTGGAGGAATTAGCACTCTGACATTAAAACGGTCTTATCTTTTGGTCCATCAAGAGTTACGCCCGTTGTAAGATATTGATGACAAGCTTTTTCACAACTGACAGACGTCGTAACTGTGGGAAACCAGTTACAGGTGCTCGTTTTCCTTGAAATCCACCTATTCTGCCCCTTTTAAACCTCTTCTAGGATCCCATCTCGTGCTTCATGCTGCTCTTTCCATTTTAGGCCTTTGTAACAGATGGGTGCGTGTGCGATATACCGAGCCCGCTGTAAGATATCGATGAAAGCACTTTTTAAGCTAATGGGCATAGTAACTGGGGCAAGCTGATTACAGTGCTTGTTTCCCCTGAAATGCACAAATTCAACCCCCTTGGAACGTATTATGGAATCTCGTCTTATGCTTCGTGCAACACTTTCTACTTTAGGCTTCTGTATCAAAAGGCTATGCGCGCAATATGCTAGGCATGGGCGTGGCAGCACTGCTACACCGAATCCCATTGGCAATCCGAAGCTAAGCGAGCTTGGGGTGCCCGTAGCCTTGGGGTGGGCAGCCGTCCAAGAAGCCAACAGCTCGCGTGGCCCTTTCTTGTTTAGCTTCCTCATGCTTTTATCGTAGTGCAGAGGTGAATTAGCCCTTTGACATTAAAACAGTCCACTCTTTAGATCTGCCAAGAGCTATGCCCGCCGTAAGATATTGACGGTAATCTCTTTCCGAGCCAATGGACGTAATAACTGGGTGAACCCAGTTACAATAGCTCATTTTCCCCAAAATCCACCAATTCAACCCTTTTCAAATCTCTTCAAGAATCCTGTCTCATGCTTCATGCTGCTCTCTCTGTTTTGGGCTTCTATACTAGAAGGGGGCATGTGCGATATGCCTAGTTTGGCATGGCAGCATGTGTGCACTGGATCCTGTTGGTGCCCCGAAGCTAAGCGAGCTTAGGGTGCCTGTAGCCCTGGGGCGGGTAGCCCTCTTAGGAGACCCTAGCCTGCGTGCCCCATTCTTGTTTGGCTGCCTCTCGCTTTCGTCGTGGTGTAAAAGCAAATTACCACTTTAACATTAAAGGGTCCTATCTTTCAATTTGTCGAGAGTTACGCCCTTCGTAAGATATCGACAGAAAGCTCTTTTTGAGCTGATTGACGTCCTAATCGGGGGAACCCAGTTACAGGCGATCATTTTCCTCGAAATCCTCCAATTCAACCCTTTCCAAACCTTTCCCAGAATCCTATCTCTTCCTTCATGCCGCACTCTCTATTTTAGGCTTGTGTACCAGAAGGGCACGAGCGTGATATGCAAGGCATGAGTGTGGTGGCATTGGTGCACTAGATCCTATTGGCACCCCAAATATAAGTGGGCTTGGGGCGCTTGTTGCCTTGAGGTGGGCGGCCCCCAAAGAAGTTCTTGGGTCGTGCACCCCCTTTCTTGTTTAGCTTCCTCTTGCTTTTTCCGTAGCGTGGAGGCGAATTAGCACTCTGACATTAAAACTATCCTATCTTTCGATCCGTTAAGAGCTGCGCCTTCGTAAGATATCGACAAAAAGCTATTTCTGAGCTAATGGATGTCGTAATTGGGAGAACCCAGTTACGGGCACTCATTTTCCCTGAAATCCACCAATTCGGTCCCTTTTGAACCTCTTCTAAAATCCCATCTCGTGTTTTGCACCTTTCTTTCTATTTTAGGCTTTTGTATTAGACGAGCATCAGCACGGTATGCTGGGCCTACCATAAGATATCAATGGAAAGCTCTTTCTAAGCTAACGGACATCATAACTGGGGAACCCAGTTACAGGTGCTCGTTTTCCCTGAAATGCACCAATTTGGCCCTTTCTGAGCCTTTTCCAAAATCTTGGCTTGTGCTTCATGCCACTCTTTCCTCTATTTTAAGCTTCTATACTAGAAGGGCATGTGTGAGATATGCTAAGCACTGGCGTGGGCAAGGGCGTGGCGGCACTAGTGTACTGGATCCCATCAACGCCTTGAAGGTAAGCGAACTTGGGGTGCCTACAAGCCTTGGGCGTGTGGCCCTTCGAAAAGCCTCCAGCCCGCGTGCCCGCTTTCCGGTTCGGCTTCCCCTCGCTTTCATCACGGTGTGGAGGTGAATTAGCACTCTAACATAAAAATTATCATATCTTTCGATCTGTCGTGCTCCATGCCTGTCGTAAAATATTGACGGAAAGCTCTTTCTGAGCTAACGGATGTTGTAACTAGGGAATCTAGTTATGATTGCTCGTTTGCCCTAAAATCCACCAATTCAGCCCCTTTCAAACTTTTTCTAGAATCTTGTCTCGTGCTTCACACCACTGTCTCTGTTGTAGGCTTTTGTACCATATAGGTGCGCACACAATATGCTAGTTCTACTGTTAGATATCGACAGAAAGCTGTTTCTGAGGCAATGGATGTCATAACTATGGGAACTCGGTTACGAGCGCTTGTTTTTCCTGAAATCCACCAATTCTGCCCCTTCCAAACCTCTTCTGAAAACCCATCTCGTGCTTTCTATCGCACTCTATATTTTAGGCTTCTGTACTAGAAGGGCGCACGCACAATTTGGCATGGGTGCACCGAATCTCATGACTGCCCCAAAGCAAAGCAGGCTTGGGGTGCTTGTAACCTTAGGGTGGGTGGCCTTCTGGGGAGACCCTAGCCCACGCGCCTCCTTTCCCGTTCAGCTTCCCCTTGCTTTCCACACAACGCGGAGGCGAATTATCTCCTTAACTTTAAGATGGTCTTATCTTTTGATCCGTCGAGAGTTATGCCTGCCATAAGATATCAATGGAAAGTTATTTTTGAGCCAACAGACGTTGTAACGGGGTTATGGGTGCTCATTTTCCTTGAAATTCCCCAATTCAGCCCTTTCGAACCTCTTTCGGAATCCTGTCTCGTGCTTCATGCCACTTTCTGTATTTTAGGCTTCTACACTGATGGGTGCGTGTGCGATATGCCAGGCCCACCGTAAGATATCGATGAAACACTCTTTCTGAGTCAATGGATGCCGTAACTGGGGGAACCCGGTTAAGGGCGCTCCTTTTCCCCAAAATCCACCAATTTAGCCCCTTTGAACCTCTTATCAAATCCCGTTTCATGCTTTGTGCCACTCTCTATTTTACGCTTCTGTGTTGAAAGGACACGAGCACGATATGCCAATCGTGGGGGTAGGCGTGGCGGCACTAGTGCACCAAATCCCGTCAGTGGCTCAAAGCTAAGCAGACTTGAGGCACCTACTGCCCTAGGGCGGCTGACCCCTCGAGAATTGCCTGGCCGTGCGTGCCCCATTTCCTGTTCAACTTCCCTTCGCTTTCCTCACGGCTCGGAGGTGAATTAGTACTCTGACATTAAAACGGTCCTTTCTTTCAATCTGTCGTGAGCTACACTCGTCTCAAGATATCGATGGAAAGCTCTTTCTAGGCTGATGGATGTTGTAACTAGGGGAACCCAGTTACGGGTGCTCATTTTCCCCGAAATACACCAATTCACCTCCTTTCAAACCTCTTCCAAAATCCTATCTCATGCTTCTTGGCGCTCTCTCTATTTTAGGCTTTTGTACTAGACAGGCGCGTGCACAATATGCCACACCTATCGTAAGATATCAAAGAAAAGCTCTTTTTGAATTGGCGAACATTGTAACTAGGGGAATCTGGTTACAAGTACTCGTTTTCCCTGATATGCACCAATTCAGCCCATTTTGAACCTCTTTCAAAATCCTGTCTTGTGCTTTGTGCCACACCTCTACTTTAGGCTTCCATACTGGAAAGGCATGTGCACAATATGCCTACCACGGGCTTGGCAGCGCTGATGCACTGGATCACGTCGATGCCTCGATGCTAAGTGGGCTAAGGCGCATGTAGCCTTGGGGTGGGTGCCCCCAGGGAAGTCCCCAGCCCATGCGCCCCCTTTCTTGCTCGACTTCGCCATGCTTTTGTCATAGCATAGAGGCAAATTTGTACTTTGACATTAAAATAGTCCTAAGATCCACCAAGAGTTACGCATGCCGTAAGATATCGATGGAAAGCTCTTCCCACGTTGACAAATGTCGTAATAGTGGGAACCAGGTTGTAGGCACTCGTTTTCCTTGAATTCCAACAATTTAGCCCCTTTTGAACCTCTTCCAAAATCCCATCTCATGCTTCGCGCCACTCTATTTGTTTTAGGCTTCTGTACTAGAATGGTATGTGCTCGAATGTCGATCCCCTTGTAAAATATCGACAGAAAGCTTTTTTTGAGCCGATAGACGTTGTAACTAGGGTAATCCAATTATGGGCAGTCGTTTTCCCTGAAATTCGCTAATTCAGCCTCTTCCAAACATCTTTTAAAATCTCATGTCGTCTTTCATGCCGCACTGTCCATTTTTGGCTTCTATACTAGAAGTGTGCATGGATGATAAGCTGGGTGTGAGAGTGGCGACACTGGTGCGCTGGATCGTGTAGCTACCCTGAAGCTAAGCAAGCTTCAAGTGCCTTTGGCTAACCAGGAAGCCCCTGGCCCGTGCGACCCCTTTCCTATTCGACTTCCCCATGCTTTCGTTATGGCGCGGAGGCGAATTAGCACTCTGACATTAAAATGGTCCTATCTTTCAATCCATTGACAGCTATGCATGTCATAAGATATTGACAAAAACCTCTTTTTGAGCTAACTGATGTTGTAATTGAGGAATCTGACTGCAGGTGCTTGTTTACCTTGAAATCCCTTTAGAACCTCTTCCAAAATCCCATCTCGTTCTTCATGCCACTCTTTCTATTTTAGACTTTTGTACAGAATAGATATGTGCATGATATGCTAGACTCACCGTAAGATAGTGACAAAAAGCTCTTTTTGAGCCAACAGACATCATAACTCGGGGAACCCGATTACAGGAGGTCATTTTCCCCAAAATCGACCAATTTGGCCTCTTCTGAACGTCTTTTAGAATCCCATCTCGTGCTTTGCACTACACTCTCAATTTTATGATTCTATACTAGACAGGCACGTGCACGATATGTTGAGTGTGGGCATGCAGCATTGGTGTACCGGATCCTGTTGGTGCCCCGAAGCTAAGTGAGCTTGGGGTGCCTACAACCCTGGGGCAAGCGCCCCCTGAGAAGTCCTAGGCCCTCGAGGCCCCTTTCCCGTTCAGCTTCCCCTAGTTTTCATCATGGCGTAGAGGCGAATTAGCACTTTTTTTGAGCTAATGAATGTTGTAATTGGGGGAACCTGGTTACAGGCACTCATTTTTCCCAAAATTCAGCAATTCGGCCCCTTTCAAACCTCTTCCAGAATCCCACCTTGTGCTTCAAGACTCTCTCTTTGTTTTAGGCTTCTGTACCGAATGGGCACGCGTGCAATATGTCGAGCCTACTAGAAGATATCCATGAAAGGCACTTTTGAGCTAATGAACATTGTCATTGGGGGAACCCGATTTCGGGTGGTCATTTTCCTTGAAATCCACCAATTTGGCCCCCTTCCGAACCTCTTTCAGAATCCTGTCACATGCTTCGTGTTACACTCTCTATTTTAGGCTTCAATACTTGAAGGATGCATGCACAATATGCCAGGTGTGGGCGTGGTGGCATAAGTGCACCGGATTTGGTCGACACCCCAAACTAAGCAAGCTTGGGGCGCTTGCAACCCTTGGATGGGCAGCCCCCCGGGGAGCCCCAGGCCCACGCACCCCCCTTCCTGTTCAACTTCCCATCCCTTTCATCATGGCGTGGAGGTGAATTAGCACTCTGACATTAAAACGATCCTATCTTTCTATCCGTCCAGAGCTATGCCCACCGTAAGATCTCAACAAAAAGATCTTTTAGAGTCGACAGACGTCATAACTAGGGAAACTCAGTTACGGGTGCTCATTTTCCCTGAAGTCCACTAATTTGGCCCCTTTCGAACCTCAATTGAAATCCCATCCCGTGCTTCGTGTTTCTCTCTCTATTTTAGGTTTCTATACCAGACAAGCATGTGCACGATATGCTGGGCCCGCCCTAAGATATCGACAAAAAACTCTTTTCGAGTTGACAGACGTCGTAAATGGTGGAACCCAGTGAAAGGAACTCGTTTTCCCTAAAATCCACCAATTTAGCCCCCTTCTGAACCACTTCTAAAATCTTGTGTCATGCTTCGTGCCGCACTCTCTATTTTATGATTCCACACAAGAAGCATATGCACGCGAGATATGCTGGTTGAGGGCATGGTAGCCCTAGTGAATTGGATCCCGTTGGTGCCCTGAAGCAAAGTGGCCTTTGGGCCCTTGTAGCCTTAAGGTGGGCGGCCCCCCGGGGCGCCCCCGACCAGCGTGCCCCCTTTCTTGTTCGCCTTCTCCTCACTTTCATTGCGGTGTGGAGGCGAATTAGTAGTTTTACATTAAGCCTGCTTAGCTTTGGGGTGCCAATGGGATCTGGTGCACTAGTGCCGCCGCACCTATACCCTGCCTATCATTCATGTGCCCTTCTAGCACAAAAGTCTAAAATGGTGAGTGTGGCACAAAGCACAAGATGGGAATCTGAAAGAGGTTTAGAAGGGGCAGAATTGGTGGATTTTGGGGAAAATGATTGCCTATAACTGGGTTCCCCCAATTACGACATTCGTTAGCTCAAAAAGAGCTTTTCATCAATATCTTATAACGTGCCTAGCATATCGTGCATACACTCATTTGGTACAGAAGCCTAAAATAGAAAGTTTGGCACGAAGCATGAGATTGGATTTTAGAAGAGATTCAAAAGGGGTTGCATTGGTGGATTTCGTCGAAAACGAGTAGCCATAACTAGGTTCCCCTAATTACAACATCCATCAGCTCGAAAAGAGCTTTTTGTTGATATCTTACAGCATGCATGGCTCTTGATGGATCAAAAGATAGGACCATTTTAATGTCAGAGCAGCAATTTACCTCTGCATCGTAATGAAAGTGTGGGAAGCTGAACAAGAAAGGGGGCATGTGGATCGGGGGCTTCCCATGGGACTACCTGCCCCAAGGCCGCGGGCACCCCAAGCTCACTTAGCTTTAGGGTGACGACGCAATGTAGTGCACAAGTGCCGCCACTCCCGCACTTAGCGTACCGTGCATGCACCCTTGTAGTACAGAAGCCTAAAATAGAGAGTATGGCATGAAGCACAAGATAGGATTCTAAAAGATGTTTGAAAGGGGCTGAATAATCAGATTGGTGTATTTTAGGGAAAACAGGCACTCGTAACAGGTTCCCCCAATTACAACATCCATCGGCTCTAAAAGAGCTTTCCGTTGATATCTTACGGTGTGCGTAGCTCTCGACAGATCGAAAGATAGGACCATTTTATTGTTAGAGTGTTAATTCGCCTCCACACTGTGAGGAAAGTGAGGGAAGCAGAATAGGGGAGGGGGCACACACGGTTAGGGGATTCTTGGGGGGTTGCCCCTTAGGGGGGTTGACGGCATCTGGTGCACCAGTGTCACCATGCCCATGCTGGCGACTGGCATATCATGCTAGTGCCCTTCTGGTGTAGAAGTGTAATATAGAGATTGTGGCATAAAGCACGAGACGGGATTCCAAAAGAGGTTCAGAATGGGCCAAATTGGTGTATTTCAGGGAAAACAAGCACCTGTAATTGAGTTCCCCTAGTTACAAGATTCGTCGGCTCAAAAGAGCTTTTCGTTGATATCTTACAACAGGCGTAGCTCTCAACATATCAAAAGATAAGACCATTTTAATGTCAGAATGTTAATTCACCTCCGCGTTGTGAGGAAAGGGAGGGGAAGCTGAATAGGAAAGGGGCCATGCACGGTCAGGGGATTCCGAGTGGGCCGGTCACCCTAAGGCTGCAAGTGCCTCAAGTCCGCTTAGCTTCGAGGCACCAATAGCATCCAGTGCACCAATGCCGCCACACCCATGCATGCGACTGGCATATCACACTTGTGCCCTTCTAGTACAGAAGCATAAAATAGAGATGTGGCACAAAGCACGGGATGAGATTCCAAAAGAGGTTCAAAAGGGGCCGAATTGGTGGATTTTGGGAAAAATGAGCACCTGTAATGGGGTTCCCCCAGTCATGATGCTCGTCGACTTAGAAAGAGCTTTTTGTCAATATCTTATGACGGGCCCAGCATATCGTGCGCATGGCCGTTTGGTATAAAAGCATAAAATAGAGAGAGTGGCACAGAGCATGAGATGGCATACTGAAAAAGGAAAGCAAGGGGAATTTGCCTCAATGCTGTGGGGAAAGCAAGGGGAAGCCGATTAGGAAAGGAGGGACATGGGTTGGGGGCTGCTAGAGGGGCCACCTGCCTTAGGGCTGCACACGCCTCAAGTTTGCTTAGCTCACTTGCACCCTTCTGGTACATTAGCGTAAAATAAAAAATGTGGCACAAAGCACGGGATGGGATTCTAGAAGTTCTAAAAGGGCCGAATTGGTGGATTTTAAGGAAAAACAAGCGGCTGTAACCAAGTTCCCCCAATTACGACGTCCATCAACTGAGAAAGAGATTTTCGTTGATATCTTACGGCGAGCATAGCTCTCAACAGATTGAAAGATAGGACCGTTTTAATATTTGAGTGCTAATTCACCTCAGTGCTGTGATGAAAGTGAGGGGAAGTTGAACAGGAAAGGTGGCGCGCAAGCCAAGGGCTTCCTAGGGGGCCACCCACCCCAGGGCTGCAAGCGCTCCAAGCCTATTTGGCTTTGGGGCGCTGACGAGATCAAGTGCACCAGTGTTGCCATGCCCGTGCCTGAACTATCTTGCACATGCCTTTCCAGCACAAAAGCTAAAACAGAGATTGTGACATGAAGTACAAGGTGGGATTCAAGAAGAGGTTCACAAGGGGCTGAATTAGTGGATTTCAGGGAAAAGGAGCTTTTATAATAGGGTTTCCCCAGTTATGACATTCGTTGGCTCGAAAAGAGCTTTCCATCGATATCTTACAACAAGCTCAGCATATTGCACGTGCTCTCGTCTAGTACAAAAGCCTAAAACAGATAGAGCACCATGAAGCACGAGACAGGATTTTGGAAGAGGTTTGAAAGGATCTGATTTGGCGAATTTCAGGGAAAACGAGCGCGCATAACCAGGTTCACACTGTTACAACATTTGTTAACTTGGAGAGAGCTTTCAGTCAATATCTCAAAGTAGGCATAGCTATTGGCAGATCGAAAGACAGGACCATTTTTGTTGATGTCTTATGGCTCAAAAAGAGCTTTTTGTTGATGTCTAACGGCGGGCCAAGCATATCGCACGTGCGCCCATCCATTGTGGAAGCCCAAAAAAGAGAAAGTGGCACGAAGTACGGCATGGGATTGTGGACGGGGTTTGAAAGGATTGAATTGGTGGATTCTAGGAAAACGAGCACTCATAACTGGTTTTCCCCTGTTACGACATTTGTCGGCTTAGAATGACAGGCATAGTTCTCGAAAAATCAAAAGGTAGGACCGTTTTAATGTTAGAGTGCTAATTTGCCTATGCACTGTGATAAAAGAGAGAGGAAGACAAACAAAAATGGGGGAGCGTAGGCCGGGGGCTTCTCGAGGGGCGCCGCCCCATGGTTGAAGGTGCCCATAGCCCATTTGGCTTTGGGGCACCGACGTTCGTTGACTCAAAAAGAGCTTTTTGTCGATACCTTACAGCGGGCCCAGCATATCGCGCACGCCCATCCGGTGCAAAAGCCTAAAATAGAGAGACTAGCATGAAGCTAGAGATAGGATTCTAGAAGACGATTGAAAGGGGCCAAATTGGTGGATTTCAGGGAAATCGAGTGACTGTAACTAGGCCAGGCATACTGCGCGTGCACCCGTCCAATTTAGAAACCTCAAACAAAAAGATTGGGATGAAGCCCGAGAAGAGATTTTGGAATAAGTTCAAAATGATCCGAATTGGTGGATTTCGAGGAGCACCCATAACTGGGTTCTCCAAGTTAGAACATCATTGGCTCAAAAAGAGCTTTCTGTCGATATCTTATGGCAGGCATAGCTCTCAATGGATCGAAAGATAGGACCGTTTTAACGTCTGAGTGCCAATTCACATCCACGCTACGATGAAAGTGAGAGGATTCTGAACAGGAAAAGGGGCGCACGAGGCTGGGGGCTTCCTGAGGGGCCGCCCCCCAGGGTTGTTGGCACCCTAAGCCCGCTTAGCTTTGGTGCACCATTGGGATCTAGTGCACTAGTGCTGCCACACCCACACCTGGCATATCGCATGGGCCACCTTCTAATATAGAAGCCGAAAATAGAGAGTGTAGCATGAAGCATGAGACGGGACTCTAAAAGAGAGACGGGATTCTATAAGAGGTTCGCGAAGGGCTAAATTGGTGGATTTTAGGGAAAAAGAATGCCCGTAACTAGGTTTCCCCAGCTACAATGTCTATCAGTTTAGAAAAAGCTTTCTATCGATATCTTACGGTGGGTGTAGGTCTCGAAGGATCAAAAAATAGGATTGTTTTAAGGTTAGAGTGCTAATTTGCCTTCGCACCGTGATGAAAGCGAGGGAAAGCCGAACAGGAAAGGGGCACGTGGGTTAGGGGCTCCCCACCTAGGGCTATAGGGGCCCAAGCCCACTTAGCTTCAGGGCAGTGACGGGATTCGATGCACTAGTGCTGTCATGCCCTCGCCCAACATTCACGCTCACACTCCACCGATATAAAAGCTTAAAATAAAGAGTGAGGCACGAAGCATGAGATGGGAATCTGGAAGTGGTTCCAAAGGGGTTGAGCAGGTGGATTTTAGGGAAAACGAGTGCCCATAATCAGGTTTCCCTAGTTACGATATTTGACAGCTCGAAAAGAGCCTTTTGTCAATATATTCCAGTCTAACCAGCATATGGCACGCGCGCCCGTCTGGTATAGTAGCCTAAAATAGAGAGCAGCTTCAAGCATGAGATGGAAATCTGGAAGACGTTCAAAAGGGGTTGAATTGGTGGATTTCAGGGAAAAACATGCACCCATAACTGTGTTCCCACTATAATAATGTCCATTTGTTTGGAAAGGGCTTTCTGTCGATATCTTATGGCGGGCATAGCTCTCGGTGGATTGAAAAATAGGACCATTTTAATGTCAAAGTACAAATTCACCTTTGCTTTGTGATGAAAGCGAGGGGAAGTTGAATAGGAAAAGGGGTGCACATGCCAGGGCTTTCCCGAGGGGCTGCCCACCCTAGAGCTGCAGGCACCCCAAGCCCGCTTAGCTTTAAGGCACCATCGGGATCTAGTGCATCAATGCCGCTAAGCCCATGCCCAACATATCGTGCGCATGCCATTCTGGTACAAAAGCCTAAAATAGAGAGTGTGGCATGAAGCATGAGACATGATTTTGAAAGAGGTTTAGAAAGGGCCAAATTGGTGGATTTCGAGGGAAAATGAGCACCCGTAACCAGATTTCCCTAGTTACGACATTCATCAGCTTGAAAAGAGCTTTATGTTGATATCTTGCGACGAGTGTAGCTCTTTGATAAATCAAAAGACAGGACCGTTTTAATGTCAAAGTGCTAATTTACCTCCACGCCGTGAGGAAAGAGAGGGGAAGCTGAACAAAAAAAGGGGCTGCGAGGCAAGGGGATTCCCAGGGGCCCCCCTGCCTTAGGGCTCCAGGTGCCCCAAGCCCGTTTAGCTTTGGGACTCCAACGAGGTTCAGTGCACCAATGCCGCCACGCTCGCGCCTAGCATAGTGTGAGCGCACCCTTCTAGTACAAAAGCCTAAAATAGAGAGGGCAGCACGAAGCACGAAACAGGGTTCCAAAAGACATTCGAAAAAGACCGAATTGGTGGATTTCAGGGAAAATGAGTGGCCATAACCGGGTTCCCCGAGTTACGACATTTGTCAGCATAGAAACAACTTCTTGTCGATATCTTACTCTGTGCCACTCTCTCTATTTTAGGCTTCAGTACAGGAAGGGCAAATGCACAATATGCTAGGCTTTTGTAAGATATTGATGGAAAGCTCTTTCTGAGGTGATAGACATCGTAACTAGGAGAACATGATTACGGCCGCTCATTTTTCCCAAAATCCACCATTTAGCCCCTTTCAAACCTCTTCTAGAATCTTGTCTCGTGCTTCGTGTCACTCTTTTTGTTTTAGGCTTTTGAATCCGAAAGGCACGCAAGTAATATGCTAGGCTCACTGTAAGATATCGATGGAAAGCTCTTTCCAAGTCGATGGATGATGTAACTAGGGGAATCCAGTTATGACCACTTGTTTTCCCTGAAATCCGCCGATTTGGCCCCTTCCAAACCTTTTCAAAAATCCCATCTCGTGCTCCATGCCACCCTTTCTATTTTATATTTCTATACTAGAAGGGCATGTGCGGGATATGCCAAGCTTGTCGTAGGATATTGACTAAAAGCTTTTTCCAAGCTAACGGAAGTTGCACCTAGGGTAACCCAGTTACAGCTGCTCGTTTTTCGCAAAATCCACCAATTCGGCCCCTTCCAAACCTCTTTTGGAGTCCCATCCCATGCTTCGTGCTGCCCTTTTTATCTTAGTGTTTTGTACTGAACGAGCGCACATGTGATATGGCTAGCATGGGCACAACAGCACTGGTGCACCGAACCCTATCGGCGACTTAAAGCTAAGCGGGCTTGGGGCACCCATAGCCCTGGGGTGGGTGGTGCCCTAGGAAGACCCCAACCCACACACCCACTTTCTTGCTCAATTTCCTCTCACTTTCATCGCGGCGTGGATGCGAACCTGCACTTTAACATGAAAATAGTCCTATCTTTCGATCCGACGAGAGCTACACGTGCCGTAAGATATCGGTAGAAAGCTTTCTGCACTGATAGACGTCGTCACTAGGGACCTCGGTTACAGGCGATCGTTTCCTCCAAAATCTACCAATTCGGCCCCTTTTGAACCTCTTCTGAAATCCTATCTCGTGCTTCATGCCGCTCTCTCTACTTTAGGCTTCTGTACAAGAAGGGCGTATGCGTGATATGTTGGGCTCGCTGTAAGATAATGATGAAAAGCTCTTTCTAAGCTAACGGACAATGTAATTGGGGGAACGCAATTATGGCCGCTCGTTTTTCCCAAAATCCACCAATTCAGCCCCTTTCAAACCCCTTTTGGAATCCCATCTCGTGATTTGTGCCACCTCTCTATTTTAGGCATATGCACCAGAAGGGCATGCGAGTGATATGCCTATCGCAGCCATGGTAGGACTGGTGCACCGACGCTGTCCCTACCCCAAAGCTAAGTGGGCTTAGGGCACTTGTAGCCCTGGTGTGGGTGGCCCCCTATAAAGCCCCCAGCTAGTGCGCCCCCTTTCTTGTTTGCCTTCCTCTCGCCTTCTTTGTGGCACGGACGTGAACCAGCACTCTACCAATAATATGGTCTAATATTTTGATTTGACGAAAGCTAGCCGCACTGTAAAATATTGATATAAAACTCTTTCCAAGCTGACAGACATAATAATTGGGCAACCCAGTTAAGGGCGCTAGTTTTCTCTGAAATACACCAATTCAGCCCCTTTCAAACCTTCTTCAAAATCCTATCTCATGATTCTTGCCACTCTCTCTGTTTTAGGCTCCTGTGCCAAAAATGTGCATGCACGATATGCTATGCAAGCTGTAAGATATTGACGGAAAGTGTTTTCTAAGCTGACAGACATCATAACTGGGGAAGCCCATTATGGTTGCTTATTTTTCCCGAAATCCACCAATTCGACCCCTTTTGAAGCTCTTCTGGAATCCTATCTTGTGCTTCATGCCGCCCTCTCTATTTCACGCTTCTGTATCAAAAAGGCGCGCGAGCGATATTCCTAGTGCGAGTGTGGTAGCACTGGTGCATCGAACCCCGTCAATGCCTTGTACCTAAGCGGACGCCCAACCCTAGGGTGGGCGGCCACCCGGGAAGCCTCCAACCAGCATGCCCTTTTTCCTGTTCGGCTTCCTCTTACTTTCTTTGTGTTGCAAGCGTGAATCAGCACTCTAAAAATAAAATAGTCCCATCTCTCGATTCGTCAAGAGCTATGCACATTGTAAGATATTGATAAAAAGCTCTTTCTGAGACGACGGATGTCGTAATTGGAGAACTTGGTTACAGGCACTCATTTTCCCCAAAATCCACCAATTCAGCCACTTTTGAACCTCTTTTTGGAATCTTGTCTCTTGCTTCATGTCACTTTCTCTACTTTAGGTTTCTCTATCAGAAGGGCGCCTACGTGATATGCTATGCTTGTCGTAAGATATCGATGAAAAGCTCTTTCAAAGCTGACGAACGTCGAAATGGGGAACTCAGCTCGGCCACATGTTTTCCTCGATATCCAACTTGGCCCCTTTTGAACCTCTTCTGGAATCCTGTCTTGTGCTTCATGCCACCCTCTCTACTTTAGGCTTCTGTATCGAAAGGGCATGCATGCGATATGCCTGGCACGAGCTTGGGGGCACTGGTGCACCAGACCCCATCGGCGCACTGACGCTAAGCGAGCTTAGGGTGCCCACAGGCTTAGGGTGGACGGCCCTTTGGGAAGCCCCCAACTAGCGTGCCTTCTCCCTATTCAGCTTCCTCTCGCTTTGATCATGGCATAGATGCGAACCAACACTCTAATAAGAAAAAGGTCCTATCTTTCAATTTGTCAAGAGTTACATGCCCTGTAAGATATCAATGGAAAGCTCTTTCCAAGCCAATGGACATTGTAACTGTAGAACATGGTTACAGGTGGTCACTTTCCCCTAAATCCACCAATTTGGCACCTTTTAAACCTCTTTTGGAATCCTATCTTGTGCTTCGTGCTACTTTCTCTATTTTAGGCTTTTATACCAAAAGGGCATGCACGCAATATGCTAGGCCCGACATAAGATATCAATAAAAAGCTCTTTTAGAGCTGACAAACATCGTAACTAGGGGAACCTAGTTATGGCAGCTTGTTTTCTTCGAGATCCACCAATTCAACTCCTATCGAACCTCTTCTAGAATCCCTTCTCCTGCTCATGCTGCCCTCTCTATTTTAGGCTTCTAAACCAGACGAGCATGCACGATATGCCAAGCTTGCTGTAAGATATTGATGGCAAGCTCTTTTCAAGCTCACAGACATCACAACTAGGGGAACCCGGTTACAGGTGCTCATTTTCCCCAAAATCCACCAATTTAGCCCCCTGCGAACCTCTTCTAGAATCAGGTCTCATGCTTCATGCCACACTTTTTGTTTTAGGCTTTTGTACCAGAAGGCAACATGCATGACATGTTGGTGCAGGCGTGGCGACACTGGTGCACCGGATCCTATCGATGCCCTGAAGCTAAGTGAGCTTGGGGGGCCCACAGCCTTGTTGTGGGTGGCCCCCGGGAAGTCTCCAACCTCATGCGTCCCTTTCCTATTTGGATTCCTCTCGCTTTCATGTAGCGTGGAGGCAAATTACATTCAGACATTGAAACAGTCCTCTATCTTTTGATTCGTTGAGAGCTATGCCACTATAAGATATTGACAGAAAGCACTTTCCAAGCTGACAAACATCATAACTTGGGGAACCTAGTTATGGCTGCTTGTTTTCCTTAAAAACCACTATTTTAGATAATTATAAACTTGTTGTAGAATCCTATCTCGTGCTTCGTGCCTATCTCTCTGTTTTAGGCTTATGTACTGGACGGGCACACACGCGATATGCTTAGCCCACTATGAGATACCGATAGAAGGCTCTTGTCGAGCTGACAAACTTCATGACATGAGTAACCCAATTACGGTCGCTCGTTTTCTCCAAAGTCAACCAATTTGGCCCTTTTCAAACCTCTTCTGAAATCCATTCTCCTATTTTATGCCGATCTCTCTATTTTAGGCTTCTGTACCACACCAGCGCGTGTGATATGCTAGGCCCACCGTAAGGTATTGATGAAAAGCTCTTTTTGAGCCAACGGACATCGGTGCCCAAAGCTAAGTGGGCTTTGGATGCCTACAGCCTAGGGACGGGTGGTCCTTCGAGAAGCCCCAGCCCGTGCACCCCCATTTCTAGTCATCTTCCTCTCACTTTCATCGCAAATGCATAAGCAAATTAAAACAGTCCTATCCTTCGATCTGTCAAGAGCTACGCCCGCCGTTCTGAGCCGACGGACGTCGTAACAAGGAAAAACTAGTTATGGGAGCTCATTTTCCAAAAATCCACCAATTCAGATCCTTTCAAACCTCTTCCAAAATCCCAAGTTGTACTTCATGCCGTTCTATCTATCTTAGGCTTTTGCACCAGATGGGCACACGCGCGATATGCATGGCCTACAGTAAGACATTAACTAAAAGCTTTTTTCGAGTCGACAGACATCATAACTGGGGGAACCCGGATACAGGTGCTCATTTTCCCTGAAATTCACCAATTCAGCCCCCTACAAACCTATTTCGAAATCCTATCTCATGCTTCGTGCCACACTATCTGTTTTAAGCTTTTGTACCGGAAGGGCACACTCGCGATATGCTCAACGCGAGCGTGGCAGAAGCCCCCAGCCCGCGCACACAATTTCTTGTTCGACTTCCTATCGCTTTTGTCATGGTGAGTAGGTGAATTAGCACTCTGATATTAAAATGGTTCTATCTTTCGATCTGTCGACAACTACGTCCACCGTAAGATATCGACTGAAATCTCTTTCCAAGTCGATGGGTGTCGTAACGGGGGAAGCCTAATTACATGTGCTCATTTTCACCGAAATCCACCAAATCAGATCTTTTCAAACCTCTTCTAAAATCCTATCCCATGCTTCATGTTGCTCTCTTTGTTTTAGGCGTTTGTACTGGACGAGTGCGCACCCGATATGCCGAGCTTGCCATGAGATATCGATAGAAAGCTTTTTTCGAGCCAACGGATGTCCTGATTGGGGGAACCCAGCTACAGAAGCTCGTTTTCCCTGAAATTCACCAATTTAGCCCCTTGCAAACCTCTCCTTGAACCTTATCTCATACTTCATGTCGCACTCTCTATTTTAGCTTCTCTATTAGAAGGGCATGCACAAGACATTCTGAGCATAAGCGTGGCAGCACTGGTGCACCAGATCCTATACGCACCTCGAAGCCAAGCGAGCTTGGGGCACTTGTTGCCTTGGGCTGGGCAGCCCCCCGGGAACCTTTGGCTCGCATGCCACCTTTCTTGTTCATCTTCCCCTCGCTTTTATCGCAACGTGGAGGTGAATTAGCACTATATCATTAAAACGATCCTATCTTTGATCCGTCGAGAGTTACGTCCACTGTAAAATATCAATGAAAAGCTCTTTCCAAGGCGACAAACATCATAACTGGGGGAACCTAGTTACGTGTGCTCATTTTTCCCAAAATCCACCAATTTGGCCCCTTTCAAACCCTCTTCTAGTTTCTCGTCTCGTGCTTCATGCTGCTCCCTCTATTTTAGGTTTCTATACCAAAGGAGCATACATGTGATATGCCGAGCCCACCGTAAGTTATTGACAAAATGCTCTTTTCGAGCTGACAGACGTCGTTACTGGAGGAACCCGAATACGAGCACTTTTTTTCCTCAAAATCCAACAATTCGGCCACTTTCAAACCTCTTATGGAATCCCATCTCGTGCTTTCTGCCGCACTCTCTATTTTAGACTTCAGTTCCAAAAGGGCATGCGTGCGATATACCATTTGTGGGTGCGGCATCACTGGTGCCCTAAATCCCGTCGATGCCCTAAAGCTAAGCAGGCTTGGGGTGTCGGTAGCACTGGGGTGGTCGGGCCCTTAAGAAGCCCCAGCCCCATGCATTACCTTTACTGTTCAGCTTCCCCTCGCATTCGTTGCAATGCGAAGGCGTATTAGCACTCAAACATTAAAATGGTCCTATCTTTCGATCTGTTGATAGCTATGCCCGCTGTAAGATATCAATAGAAAGCTCTTTCTAAGCTGACGAACATCGTAATTGGTGGAACCCAGTTACGAGCACTCGTTTTTGCTAAAATCCACCAATTTAGCCAATTTTGAACCTCTTCTAAAATCTCGTCTCATGCTTTATGCTGCTTGCTCTATTTAGGCTTCTTTACCAGACTAGCAAGAGTGCGATATGTCGGGCTCGCCATAGGTTATCGACGAAAAGCTCTTTTTGAGCTGACAGACATCGTAACTAGGCAAACCCAACAACGTCTATCAACTCAAAAAAAGATTTTTGTCGATATTTTACACTCGTGCTTAGACTATCTTGCGCATGCCTTTCTAGTACAAAAGCTAAAACAGAGAGTGCGACATGAAGTACAAGGTGGGATTCAAGAAAAAGTTCACAAGGGGTTGAATTGGTGGATTTCAGGGAAAAGGAGCTTCTGTAACAGGGTGCCCCCAGTTACAACATTCATTGGCTTGCAAAGAGCTTTCTGTCAATATCTTACAACAAGCCCGGCATATTGCGCGCACCCCCGTCCAATACAAAAGCCTAAAACAGAGAGAGCAACATGAAGCACGAGATAGGATTTTGGAAGAGGTTTGAAAGAATCTGATTTGGTGGATTTTAGGGAAAACAAGCACGCATAACCAAGTTCCCACTGTTACAACATTCATTGGCTTGGAAAGAGTTTTCGGTCGATATCTCACAACAGGCATAGCTATTGATAGATTGAAAGATAGGACCATTTTAATATCAGAGTGCTAATTTGCCTTCACACTACAATGAAAGCGAGAGAAAGCCAAACAAGAAACTGGGCAGGCGGGCCAAGGCCGCTAGCGGCCCAATCCTACATAGCTTCGTGGCACCAATAGGATCCAATGCACTAGTGCCACCATGCTCGTGCCAAGTATATCGCGCATGCCCTTCTAGTATAGAAGTCTTAAGTAGATAGTGTGAAATGAAGCACATGATAGGATTTTGAAAGAGGTTTGCAAGGAGTTCAATTGGTACATTTCAAATAAATGAGCTCTTGTAATCGGATTCCCAAGTTACTAAGTTTTTTGGCTCAAAAAGCGCTTTTTGTCGATGTCTTACGGCGGGCCACGCATATCGCGCATGTGCCCGTCCATTGTGGAAGCCTAAAAAAGAAAGAGTGGCATGAAGTATGACATGGGATTTTGGAAGGGGTTCGAAAGGATTGAATTGGTGGATTTCTAGGAAAATGAGCGCCCGTAACTAGTTTTCGCCTATGACGACATCTATCGGCTTAGAACGGCAGGCAAAGCTCTCAACAGATCGAAAAGTAAGACTGTTTTAATGTTAGAGTGTTAATTTGCCTATGCACTGTGATGAAAGCGAGAGGAAGACGAACAAAAATGGGGGTGTGCAGACTAGGGGCTTCTCGGGGGACGCCGCCCCATGGCTGAAGGCGCCCATAGCCCACTTAGCTTCAGGGCACCAACGTTCGTTGACTCAAAAAGAGCTTTTCATTGATACCTTATAGCGGGCCTAGCATATCGTGCGTGCCTATTTGGTGTAGAAGCCTAAAATAGAGAGACTAGCACGAAGCAAAAGACAAGATTCCAAAAGCGGATCAAAAGGGGCCAAATTGGTGGATTTTAGGGAAAACGAGTGACTGTAACCAGGTTGCCCAAGTTACAACGTCTGTTGACTAGAAAAGAGCTTTTTGTTGATATCTTACGGTGGGCCAGGCATATTGCGCGTGCACCCGTCCAATTCAAAAGCCTAAAACAAAGAGATTGGCAAGAAGCATGAGACAAGATTTTGGAACAAGTTCAAAACGATCCGAATTGGTGGATTTTGAGGAAAACGAGCACCCATAACTGGGTTCTTCAAGTTAGAACAGCTGTTGGCTTGGAAAGAGCTTTCTGTCAATTTCTTATGCCAGGCATAGCTCTCAGTGGATTGAAAGATAGGACCATTTTAATGTCTGAGTGCCAATTCACATCCATGCTACGATGAAAGCGAAAGGATTCTGAATAGGAAAAGGGGCGCACGAGGCTGGGGGTTTCCTGGGGGCCGCCCCCCAAGGCTACTGATGCCCCAAGCCCACTTAGCTTTGGTGTGCTGACGGGATCTAGTGCACTAGTGCCGCCACGCCCACACTCGGCATATCACGCATGCCACCTTCCAATACAGAAGCCTAAAACAGAGAGTGTGGCATAAAGGACGAGGCGAGATACTAGAAGAGGTTCACAAAGGGCTAAATTGGTGGATTTCAGGGAAAAAGAATGCCTATAACTGGGACGTCTATTGGCTCAGAAAAAGCTTTATGTCGATATCTTACAGTGGGTGTAGGTCTTGACGAATCAAAAGATAGGACTGTTTGAATGTTAGAGTGCTAATTTGCCTTCGCACCGCGATAAAAGCAAGGGAAAGCCAAACAAGAAAGGGGGCACGCAAGTCAGGGGCTTTTGGGGGGCCCCCTGCCCAAGGTTGTAAAGGCCCAAGCCCACTTAGCTTTAGGGCGGTGATGGAATCCGATGCACCAGTGCCATCACGCCCTCCCCCAACATATTATGCACTCACCCCACCAGTATAAAAGCTTAAAATAAAAAGTGTGGCATGAAGCACAAGATGGGAATCTGGAAGTGGTTCCAAAGGGGCTGAGTAGGTGGATTTCAGGGAAAACGAGTGCCCATAATCGGGTTTCCCCAGTTACAACGTCCGATGACTCGAAAAGAGCTTTTTGTCAATATTTTCCAGTCTGCCTAGCATATGGTGCGTGCGCCCGTCTGGTATAGTAGCCTAAAATAGAGAGCAACTTCTTCAAGCACGAGATGGAAACCTAGAAGAGGTTCAAAAGGGGTTGAATTGGTGGATTTTAGGGAAAACATGCGACCATAACCGCATTCCCACTATAACAATGTCCATTTGCTCGGAAATGGCTTTCTGTTGATATCTTAAGGCGGGCATAGCTCTCGGTGGATTGAAAGATAGGACCATTTTAATGTCAGAGTACAAATTCACCTTTGCGCCACAACGAAAGCACTGGGAAGTCAAACAGGAAAGGGGGCACACAAGCTAGGGGGCTTCCCGAGGGGCCGCCCACCCTAGTGCTGTAGGCAACCCAAGCCCGCTTAGCTTTAAGGCACAGTCAGGATCCGGTGCATCAGTGCCGCCAAGCTCATGCCCGACATATCGTGCGCATGCCATTTTAGTACAAAAGCCTAAAGCAAAGAGTGTGGCATGAAGCACGGGACATGATTTTGAAAGAGGTTTAGAAGGGACCGAATTGGCAGATTTCGGGGGAAAATGAGCACCCGTAACCAGATTTCCCCAATTACAATGTTTGGCTTGTGACGGGTGTAGCACTCTGATAGATCAAAAGACAGGACCATTTTATTGTCAAAGTGCTAATTCGCCTCCACGCTGTGAGGAAAGCGAGGGGAAGCTGAACAGAAAAAGGGGCCACGAGGCAGGGGGATTCTGGGGGGCCCCCCGCCTTAGGGCTATAAGTGCCCTAAGCTCACTTAGCTTTGGGGCACTGACGGGGTTCGGTGCACCAGTGCTGCCATGCCCGAGATAAGGTTCCAGAAGACATTCGAAAAAGATCGAATTGGTGGATTTCAAGGAAAATGAGTGGCCATAACCGGGTTCCCCGAGTTACGACATCTGTCAACACAGAAACAATTTCTTATCGATATCTTACTTCGTGCTGCTCTCTCTATTTTAGGCTTCTGTACAAGGAGGGTGAACGCACAATATGCCAAGCTCGCTATAAAATATTGACGAAAAGCTCTTTCTGAGGTGACAGACATCATAACTAGGGGAACACGATTACGGCTGCTCATTTTTCCCAAAATTCATCAATTTAGCCCCTTAAACCTCTTCTGGAATCTTGTCTTGTGCTTCATGTCGCTCTTTCTACTTTAGACTTTTGAATCGGAAAGGCACGTAAGTAATATGCTGGGCTCACTATAAGATATTGATGGAAAGCTCTTTCCAAGTCGATGGACGATGTAACTAGAGGAACCTAGTTACGACCACTTGTTTTCCTTAAAATCCACCAATTCGGCCCTTTCAAACCTTTTTCCAGAATCCTGTCTCTTGCTCTGTGCCACCCTCTCTATTTTAGGTTTTTGTACTGGAAGGGCATGTGCGGGATATGCCAGGCTCATTGTAAGATATTGACTAAAAGCTCTTTCCAAGCTAACGGAAGTTGTACCTAGGGGAACCTAGTTACGGCTACTTGGTTTCCCCGAAATCCAAAATTTGGCCCCTTCCAAACCTCTTTTGGAGTCCCATCCCATGCTTCATCCTGCCCTTTTTATCTTAGTGTTTTGTACTGGACAGGCGCACACGTGATATGCCTAGCGCACCATGCATGCATCATTCTGGTACGAAAGCCTAAGACAGAGGGAGCGATATGAAGCATGAGACAGGATTCTAGAAGGGGTTCGAAAGGTGCCGAATTGCTAGACTTTGGGGAAAACTAGTGCCTATACCTGGGTTTCCCTAGTTATGACATTCATCATCTTGGAAAGAGCTTTTCCGTTGATATCTTACAGCAAACGTAGCCGCATAAAGCATGAGATTGGATTTCATAAGAGGTTTGGAAGGGCCCAAATTGGTGGATTTCAGGGAAAACAAGCGCCCATAACTAGGTTCCCCCTATTACAATGTCTGTCAGCTCAAAAAGAGCTTTTTGTCGATATCTTACGGGGTGTAGCTCTTGACGGATTGAAAGAGAGGACCATTTTATTGTTCAAGTGCTATGCATTCGCGACATAATGAAATCGAGAGTTAGCTGAATGGGAACGGTGTGTGCAGGGCTAGGGGCTTCTTCAAGGGCCGTCTACTCGAGGGCTGCGGGTGCCTCGAGCTTGCTTAGTTCATGGCACCGACAAAATTTGGCGCACTAGTGCCACCACGCTCACGCCTAGCGCACCGTGTGCGCACCATTCCGGTATTAAAGCCTAAGATAGAGGGAGTGATACGAAGTAGGTGACGAGATTCTAGAAGAGGTTCGAAAGGGGTCAAATTGGTGGACTTTAGGGAACATGAGCACCTATAACCAGGCTTCCCCGATTACGGCATTCGTCGTCTCAGACCGTTGATATCTTACAGCAAACGTAGCTCTTGTCAGATAGAAAGATAGGACTTGTTTTAATGTCAAGCACTAATTCGCGTTCATGTTGCAATGAAAGCTAGAGGAGGCCGATCAGAAAAGGGGCACGCGGGGTGGGGGCTTCCTTGGGCACCACCCACCCTAAGGCTATGGGTGCCCAAGCCCTTTTAGCTTCAGGACACCAACAGGATCGGTGCACCAGTGCCGGCACGCCTGTGCCCGGCACACTACGCGTGCGCCCTTTTGACACAAAAAAGCCTAAGATAAAGGGAGTGATACAAAGCACAAGACAGGATTCTGGAAAAGGTTCAGAAGGGGCCAAATTGGTGGATTTTGGGGAAAATTAGTGCCCACAACCAGGTTGTGTTCGTCAACTCAGAAAGAGCTTTCCGTTAATATCTTACCATGGGCGTAGCTCTAGACAAATCAAAGGATTAGACAATTTGAATGTCAGAGTGTTGGTTCGCTTCTGCACCACCGCAAAAGTGAGAGGAACTCGAATAGGAAAGGGGAACAACGCGGGTTAGGGACTTCCTGGGGGGCCGCCCACCCCAAGGTTGCAAGCGCCCTAAGGTTGCGAGTGCCCCAAGCTCGCATAGCTTCAAGGCGCCAACAGGATCTGATGCACCAATGCTGCCACGCCCGTGCCCAACATATCGAGTGCACCCCCTTTCGGTGCAGAAGCCTAAAACAAAGAGAGTGGCACGAAGCACGAGATGGGATTTCGGAAGAGATTCAGAAGGGGCTGAATTGATGGATTTCGGGGAAAATGAGCGCCTATAACTAAGTTCCCCTAGTTATGATGTCCGTTGACTTGGAAAGAGCTTTCTGTTGATATCTTATGGCGGGTGTAGCTATTGGCGGATCGAAAGATGTGTGTATATTCGATTAAAGTTATGCATGCACGATTATGAGCTGAGCACATGATTATTTATATCTTTTAATGACTTTTGCTTAATCTAGTTATCTGAATTGCTACATGGCTGTATGAAAAAGAACTAGTATGAATCTGATCGATGTTATTCCTATTTTATGCATCACATGGGAAATTTGATGAAACTAACTTAATGATTATATACGTATAAACCCTAACTGTTTTCACACCTCCATTTTTTCACCCTGCATATACTAAGAGTATTTAGTTTAGGACAATAACATTCCCATCCGTATCTCATGCATCTAGTGGAGGTTGGGTCACAGAGTATTTTGTAGATTTGATGTTATAGAGAAAATAATTGTGATAAGGCAGATAGCCTATATATGATTCATATTTGTATTACTAAGAATGTGTTAAAATCTTAGATAAATATACAGTGACAGGGAATTACATTGTATTTATGAAACATGACTAAATTGTGAAATTATATGCGAAGTTAAAATGTATTGAAGTTTTAATATATCATCAAATTAAGAGAGATAAGTTAGGATTCACAATAACTGACATACTATTGTGCTGTTAGGTTCAGTGGTGTGTTAGTTGCTACCTAACTGTCATATCTTACCCAGTCAGAGGCGGGTGTGACAACTATTTAGAGATAAAAATAGAAAGTGAGAAGGTGTGTTTATATATTTAATATAACAAATTATTACAAAATTAGATCATTAAATTAGACTTGATAAACATATATATAAGTTTTATATAATTGACATATTGAGAAAAAAATGAAAATTTAATTGTGTGATAATTTTACAAATCAAATTACTTAATTTTATTTTTTACAAAAAATAAAATTCATTATTTAGTGTGATGGTATATAAAATGTCCATATAAACTAAACTAGATCTAATAAAAGAATAAACTACTTATTTTTTTAAAAATAATTTTGAACTCCTAAATGAGTGATTAATATAAATAGATATTAAGTAAATTTGGTTTCATCAAATTATAATTGAACAACATCTGTCCCCGCGCTATTTTGATATTATGGAGATTACGATAAAATGTGAGGGAGGGACAGCAACCAGGGGAGGAGGTGATTGGAAGTTTTGAGACTTGAGAGGTGAAAATAGCAATATACTTTTAAAATTTATTTTTGTATAAAGAAAAAATGCTAAAATTAGGAGAAATGAAAAAGGAAAATTTTGATTATTCTACACGGGAATTTGCAATAGAAAAATGCGCTTTTGGTAGATTTTGCCCATGAATCAGCAACCACCAAATGAAGAAAAAAAAATTACAGTGGAATTGAAAAAGGCAAAAACAATTATTATAGTAAACAAAATGAAACAATAGCCTTCTTCATATATTCTTCTGTGTTTACATTCTTAAAAATAGTATAATAACGATAACACTAATAGTTTGACGGAAGAATTTTTTTAAGCATGTTAAAATTAAAATGAAGATGGAGGGAGGGGAATGGAGAGAATGATATAGGGAAATTTAAAAAGAAAAAATAGAATGAATATGAGCGTGTGAAAAGAGGGGAGGAGAAAGTGAATCAAAAGAGGAATAGAAATGTTGGTGAAGAGAATGAATGTGAATGGCAAATTGGATATATATTTGATAATAAACCTATTGTCATATTTATACTAACAAGTAGATTGATTAAAGCATTTAATTATGGTCACAATATATTACCGGAAGTTTAAACATTACCAAAATGTGATTATAATATGTGCAAGACCCTATATCTCTATCTAATTATGATCATTTAAAATTTTTTCATAATAAAATTATTAAAAATAATTAGGATAATTATCTCCTCATAATTAATCAATCAACTTTTATCTTGTAAATGGGTAATTTAGATGCAATAAATAGATTAATTGGCTGACTTTTAGGAAATAAATTAACCCGTAATGTCATGTATCTTACTATACAAATTTCACAGATCTTTAACCTGAAAGAAAAAAATGACGGATACCTCCTTTACCATGTGTTGGTCCTTCAAGTCTCTTAAAGAGATGTCTTATTTTAGATTTATATAATATAACTTGGACTTTGAAATTTAGAAGTCCATAGTTGAGATGTAACAAAAGTTATATTATTGTCATTAAATCCTAACTTTATCCCAAATTTTTTTAAAAAATTATTTATAATTTTCACTTTAGAAAAAGTTAATTATGAAGAGTGTGTAATATAAAATGACTTTAAAATTTACAGATATTTTTTTATTAAGGAAAAAACTTCAAAAATTTTTAAATTTAAAAAAAACTTAATTATTTTACGCTTCTGTACTGGAAGGGCACGAGCACGATATGCCAATCACGTGCATGGGTGTGGCGGCATTGGTGCACCGGATGCCGTCGGTGCCTCGAAGCTAAGTGGACTTGAGGCACCTGCAGCCTTGGGCCGACCGGCCCCCTGGGAATCTCCCGGCCGTGCATGGTCCCTTTCCTATTCAGCTTCCTCTCCCTTTCCTCACAGCGCAGAGGTGAATTACCATTTTGACATTAAAATGGTCCTATCTTTCGATTTGTTGAGAGCTACGCCTGCTGTAAGATATCGACCAAAAGCTCTTTCTAAGCTGACAAATCTTGTAACTAGGGGAACTCAATTACAAGTGCTTGTTTTCCCCAAAATACACCAATTCAGTCCTTTTCAAACCTCTTCCAAAATCAAATCTCATGCTTTATGCCACTCTCTCTATTTTAGGCTTCTGCACCAGATAAGCACGCGCGCAATATGTCATGCCCACCGTAAGATATCGATGAAAAACTCTTTTCGAGCTGATGGATGTTGTAATAGGGAGAACCCGGTTTTGAGCACTCATTTTCCTCGAAATCCAACAATTCTTCCCCTTTTGAACCTCTTCTAGAATCCCATCTTGTGCTTCATGCACTCTTTCTGTTTTAGGCTTCTGCACTAGACGAGTCCGTGGATGAATGCTGGGCCCCTTGTAAAATATCTATAGAAAGCTCTTTCTAATCCAACGAATGTTGTAACTGGGGTAACTTGGTTATAGGCAGTTGTTTACCCAGAAATCTGCTAATTCGGGCCCCTTTCGAACATCATTTAGAATCCCATCTCATCTTCATGCCGCACCATCCATTTTAGGCTTCTGTACTAGAAGGGCGCATGCACGATAAGCCAGGTGTGGGAGTGGTGGCACTTGTGCATTGGATCGTGTTTGCCACCCTAAAGCTAAGCGAGCTTGCGGTGCCCGTGGCACTAGGGCGGGTGGCCCCCCGGAAGCCCCTAGCCAACACGCCCCCTTTCTTATTCGGCTTCACCACGCTTTTGTTGCGGTGCAAAGGTGACTTACCACTCTAACATTAAAATGGTCCTATCTTTCGATCCATCGAGAGCTATGCACGCTATAAGATATTGACAAAAAGCTCTTTCCGAGTCATAACTGGGAGAACCCGGATATGGCCGCTCATTTTCCCCAAAATCCACCAATACAGCACCTTTCAAACCTCTTCCAATATCCCATCTCATGCTTCATGCCAAACTTTCTATTTCAGGGATCTATACTAAATGGGCGTGTGTGCGATATTGCAGGCCCCTGTAAGATATTGATGAAAATTTTTTGGAGCTGACGGACATCATAACTGGGGGAACCCAGTTACGGGCGATCATTTTCCCCGACATCCACCAATTTGGGCCTTTCTGAACCTCTTTCAAAATCTCATCTCGTGCTTTGTGCCACATTCTTTGTTTTAGGCTTCTGTACTAGTTGGGCACGCGCTGATATGCCAGGTGTGGGTGTGGTGGCAATGGTGCACTGGATCCCGCAGCACCTCGAAGCTATGCGAGCTTGGGGTGCCCATAGCCCTGGGGAGGGCGGACCCCCAAGAAGCCCCCAGCCCTCACACTGCCTTTGCTATTCAACTTCCCATTGCTTTCGTCGCGGTGTAGAGGCAAATTAGCACTCTGAGATTAAAATGGTCCTATCTTTCGATTTGTCAAGAGCTACGCCCACTTAAGATATCAACGAAAAGCTCTTTCCAAGACGATGAATTTTAACTGGGGAACCTAGTTACGGGAGTTCATTTTTCCTGAAATCCACCAATTTAGCCCCTTTCAAACCTTTTCCAAAATCCCATCTCGTGCTTCAAGATTGCTCCCAATGTTTTAGGCTTCTGTACCAGACGGATGCGCGTGCAATATGTTGGGCCCATCGAAAGACATTGATGAAAAGCTCTTTTGAGTTGACAAACGTTGTAATTGGGGGAACCTGGTTATAGGTGGTCGTTTTTCCCGAAATCCACTAATTCCGCCCCTTCTAAACCTTTTTTAAAATCAAGTCTCATGCTTCGTGCTACACTCTCCATTTTAGGCTTTTGTACTAGAAGGGCATGTGCACGATATGCCAGGTGCAGGCATAGCAACATTGGTGCATCGGATCCTATCAGCACCCCCAAGCTAATCAAGCTTGGGTAGCCAGCAGCCCTAGGGTGGGCAAGCCCCCGGGAAGCCCTCGGCACACATGCCCCTTTCCTATTTGGGCTTCCCCTCACTAGGTGAATTAGCTCTCTCACATTAAAATGGTCTTATCTTTTGTTCATCAAGAGCTATGCCCACTGAAGATATCGATGAAAAGCTCCTTCCAAGCCAATGAATGTTTTAACCGGGGAAACTTGGTTATGAGCCCTCATTTTCCTCGAAATCCTCCAATTTAGCTCTTTTCAAACATCTTTTAGAATCCCATCTCGTGCTTCATGCCACTTTCACTTTTTAGGCTTCTGTACTAGACGGGTGTGTGCATGATATGTCGGCCTCACTATAAGATATCGACAGAAAGCTCTTTTCAAGCCAATGGACGTTCAAACTGGAGGAACCCGGTACCAGGCGCTCACTTTTCCCAAAATCCACCAATTCTGCCCCTTCCAAACCTCTTCTAAAATCTCATCTCATCTCATGCTTCATGTTGCACCCCTCTATTTTAGGCTTCTATACCAAAGGGCACAAGCATGATATGTTGGCCATGGGCAGGTGGCATTGGTCATCGGATCCCGTCGGTGGGCCAAAACTAAGCTACCTTGGGGAGCCTGCTACCCTAGGGTGGGCAGCCCCCTAGGAAGCACCCACCGGCCTTGTGCGCCCTCTTTTCCTATTCGCATTCCCTCGCTATAGTGATGGCATGGAGGCGAATTAGCACTCTGACATTAAAATAGTCTTATCTTTCCATCCATCGAGTGCTACACTCGTTGTGAGATATCGATGAAAAGCTCTTCCTAGTCGATAGACGACGTAACTAGGGACCCAGTTTGGGCACTCATTTTTCCTAAAATCCACCAACTCAACCCCTTTTGAACCTCTTTCAAAATTTCATTATGTGCTTCATGTCATTCTCTCTATTTCACGCTTCTATACCAGACAGGCACATGTGTGATATGCCAGGCCCGCCATAAGATATCGACGAAAACTCTTTTCAAGCCTACGAACATCGTAAATGGGGAACCTTGTTACGGGCACTCATGTTCCCTAAAATACACCAATTCAGCCCCTTTTGAACCTCTTCCAGAATCCCATCTCGTGTTTTTGTGCCATTCTCTCTGTTTTAGGCTTTTGTATCAGATGGGCATGAGTGTGATATGCCGGCCAGCTGTAAGATATCGCTAGAAAGCTATTTTCGAGCCAACAGATGTAACTAGGGGAACCCAGTTACGACACTTGTTTTCCCTGAAGTCAACTGATTTTGTCCTTTTCGATCCTCTTCTAGAATCCTATTTCATGTTTCATGTCGCTCTCTCTATTTTAGGCTTTTGTACTGGAAGGGTGTGCACACAAATGCCGCGAGCATGGTGTGCGAGGCACTAGTGCACCAGATCCCTTCAGTGCCCCAAAGCTAAGTGGGCTTTGGGCACTTGTAGCTTAGGGCAAGCGAGCCTGCTCACCCCTTTTCCTATTTGGCTTCCCCTGGCTTTCGTCATGGTGTAGAGGTGAATTAGCACTCTAACATTAAAATAGTCCCATCTTTCAATCCATCGAGAGCTACGCCCCACCGTAAAATATCTGCGGAAAGCCCTTTCCAATCTGACGAACATTGTAACTGGAGGAACCTAGTTACCACTGAACCTCTTCCAAAAAACCGTCTCGTGATACATGCTACTCTCTCCATTTTGGGCTTATGTATAGCAAAGGTGCGCACACAATATGTAGTGCCTGACGTAAGGTATCGACGAAACCTCCTTCCAAGCTAACATGCATTGTAACTGGGAAACCTAATTACGAGCTCTCATTTTCCCCAAAATCCACCATTCAACCCCTTCCAAACCTATTCCAAAATCCTATCTCTTGCTTCAAGCTACTCTCTCTATTTTAGGTATCTGTACTAGAAGGGCCCGCATGCAATAAGTTGGGCCCACCGTAAGATATCGACGGAAAGCTTTTGTTGAGTAGATGAACGTTGTAACTCAGGGAACCCAGTTATGGGTGCTCGTTTTCCCCCAAAATCCATGAACTTAGCCCCTTCGGAAGCTTTTCTGGAATCCCATCCTGTGCTTTTATGCCTCTCTCTATTTTAGGCTTTTATACAAAAAGGGCACACACACGATATGTCAAGGTGCAGGCGTGGCATCACTGGTGCACTAGATCTTGTTGGCGCTCTGAAGCTAAGTGGCAATGGGGTGCTCACAGCCCCAAGGTGGGTGGCCAACCAGGGTGCCCTCGGCTCATGCACCCCATTTCCTGTTCGGCTTCCTATCACTTTCATCATGGCGTAGACACGAATTAGCAATCTAAAATTAAAATGGTCCTATCTTTTGATTCATTAAGAGGTGCGCCTGTCATAAGATATTGAAGGAACGCTCTTTTCGAGCCAACAGATGTCGTAATAGGGGGAACCCAGTAATAGGCTCCCATGTTCTTTGAAATCCACCATTCGGCCCCTTCGAACCTCTTCCAGAATCTGTTCTTGTGCTTTGTGCCACTATCTCTATTTTAGGCTTTTTTACTAGAAGGGCGTGCACGTGATATGCCAGGCTTACCGTCAAATATCGATAGAAAGTTCTCTTCGAGCTGTCAAATGTTGTAACTAGAGAACCTAGATATGGACGCTTGTTTTCCCCGTAATCCGCCAATTCTGCCCCTTCTAAACCTCTTTCAAAATCCGGTCTCATGCTTCCACTACACTCACTATTTTAGGCTTCTATTCTAGAATGGCGTGCATGCGATATGCTGGGCCCACCATAAGATATAGATAGAAAGCTTTTTTTGGAGCCAACAAGCATCGTAACTTGGGGAACCCGGTTACAGGTGCTCGTTTTCCCCGAAATCCACCAATTCAACACTTTTCGAACATCTTCCAGAATCTTGTCTCATGCTTTGTGCTGTAGTCTTTGTTTTAGGCTTTTGTACCAGAAGGGCGTGTGCGCAAAATGACAAGTGTAGGCATGGTGATACTGGTGCACCGGATCTCATCGATGTGACAAATCTAGGTGGGCTTAAGGCACTGCAGCCTTGGAAGGGCGGCCCACCATGAAGCCCTCAGCCTGCATGCCCCTTTCCTATTTGGCTTTTTCTCGCTTTTGTCATGGCATGGAGGTGAATTAGCAATCTGACATTAAAATGGTCCTATTTTTTGATCTGTCAATAAATACACCCGCCGTAACAAATCGACGGAAAGCTTTTTTTCGAGCTGACAGATGCCGTGACAGTGGAAACTCAGTTGCAGGCGCTCATTTTCCCTAAAATCCAACAATTTAGCCCCTTTTTAACCTCTTTGGAATCCCATCTCGTGCTTCATGCTGCACTCTCTATTTTAGGCTTCTGTACAGGAAGGACATGCCGTGATATGCGAGGCCCGCTGTAACATATTGATGGAAACCTCTTTTTGAGCTGACAAATGTTGTAACTAGGGGAACTCAGTTATGGGTGCTTGTTTCCCTAAAATCTACAAAATTCGGCTCCTTTCGAACCTCTTCCAAAATCCTATCTTGTGCTTCATGTCCCTCCCGCAATTTTTAGGGCTTTTGTATTAGAAGGGCACGCACGCAATGTGCTAGGCCCGTTGTAAGATATCGTGGAAATGCTCTTTTTGAGCTGATAGACATTGTAACTGCACTCTAATAAGAAAACAATCTTATCTTCAATTTGACAAGAGCTACACATGCCGTAAGATATCGACGGAAAACTCTTTTCAAGCTGACAAACGTCGTAATTGGGGAACTCAATTACAGACTCGTTTTCTTTTCTCCAAAATCCACCAATTCGGCCAATTTTGAACCTCTTCTAAAATCTATCTCATGCTTCGTGTCACTCTCTCTACTTTAGGCTTCTGTACAAGAAGGGTGCGTGCGCGATATATTGGGCTCGCCATAAGATATTGAGCTAACAGACAGCGTACTTGTGGGAACGTGGTTATGGCCACTTGTTTTCCCAAGATCCACCAATTCAGCCCCTTTCGAAATCCCATCTCGTGTTTCATGCCACCCTCTCTATTTTAGGCTTTTGTACTAGAAGGGCGTGCAAGTGATATGCCTGTTGTAAGCATGTCAACACTGGTGCATCAGACGCCGTCCCCGCCCTGAAGCTAAGTGGGCTTAAAGCACCAGTAGCCCTGGTGTGGGCAGCCCCTTAGGAAGCCCCCTGGCCCATGCGCCCGATTCCTATTCACCTTCCTCTCTCACTTTCTTCATGGCGCGGACACAAACCAGCACTCTAACAATAATACAGTACTATCTTTCAATCCGACGAAAGCTACGCATGCCGTAAAATATCTATCTAAAACTCTTTTCAAGCCAACAGATGTTGTAACTGGGGAACCCCGTTACGAGTGCTAGTTTTCCCCAAAATCCACCAATTCGGCCCCTTTCAAACCTCTTTCAAACTCCTATCTCGTGCTTCTTATTGCTCTCTCTATTTTAGGCTCCTGTACTAGAAAGGCGCATGAGAGATATGCTGTGCTAAGCCATAAGATATTGACAGAAGCACTTTCTAAGCTGACAGACATCATAACTAGGAAGCCCATTACGGCCATTCATTTTCCCTGAAATCCACCAATTTTACCCTTTCTAAAATCCTATCTTGCGTTTCATGCCAACCTCATATTTTTAGGCTTTTGTACTAGAAAGGCATGCGAGCGATATGCCTAGCGTGAGCATGGCAGCACTAGTGCACCGGACCTTGTCAGCACTCTAAACCTAAACAGGTGCCCCAAAGCCAAGCAAGCATGGGACGCCCGCAGCCCTGGGGCGAATGGCTCCCTAGGAAGCCCTCAAATGCACGTGCCTCCTTTCCTGTTTGGCTTCCTGTCACTTTCGTCATGGCATGGAGGTGAATTAGCACTCTGAGATTAAAATGATCCTATCTTTCGATCCGTCAAGAGTAATGCCCCGCCATAAGATATCAACAGAAAGATCTTTTCGAGCCAACGGATGTCGTAACTAGGGGAGCCCGATTACAAGTGCTCATTTCCTTAAAATCCACCAACTGTGCTTTGTGCAACTCTCTCTATTTTAGGTTTCTGTACCGGTCAGGCGTGTGCACAATATGCTGGGCTTACCTAAGAAATCGAGAAAAAGATTTTTTTCAAGCCGACGGGCATCATAGCTGGTGGAACCCACTTATAGGCTCTCATTTTGCCCAAAATCCACCAATTAAGCTCCCTACCGAACCACTTCCAAAATCTTGTCTCTTACTTCCTATCGCACTCTTTATTTTAAGCTTCCGTACCCAAAAAGGCATGCGCGTGATATGCCGGGTGAGGGGTGGTGGCAATGGTGCACTGGATCCTTTCGTTGCCCTGAAGCTAAGCTGGATTGGGCCCTTGTAGCTCTGGGGCGGGCAGCCCCCAGGAAGCACTTGGCCCGTGCGCCCCCTTTCTGTTCAGCTCCCCCTCACTATCATCGTGGCACGGAGGTGAATTAGCACTCTAACAATAAAATAGTCCCATCTTTCGTTCCATTGAGAGCTGCACCCGTCGTGCGATATCGACAAAAAGGTCTTCCTGAGTCGACGAATGTTGTAATAGGGGCACCTGGTTCAAGCAGTCATTTTCCCCAAAATCCACTAATTCAGCCCCTTTTGAACCTTGTTTAGCATTTTGTCCCGTGATTCATGCCGCTATCTCTATTTCACGCTTCTGTACCAGACAAGCACACACGTGATATGCCGGGCCCGCCATAAGATATCGATTAAAAGCTCTTTTTGAGCTTACAACCATCGTAACTGGGGAAACCCATTACGGGTGTTCATTGTCCCTGAAACACACCAATTCATCAACCACTTTTGAACTTCCAGAATCCCATATTGTGCTTTTATGCCACTCTCTCAATTTTAGACTTCTGTACCAGATAAGTGTGAGTGCAATAGTGATTGGCATGTCGCGCACGTGCCTTTCTGGTACAGAAGCATAAAATAGATAGTATGGCATGAAGCTTCCAAAAGAGGTTTAGAAGGGGCCAAATTGGTGGATTTTGAGGAAAATGATCGCTTGTAACTAGGTTCCCCAATTACATTTGTTGGCTTGAAAAGAGCTTTCTGTCGAAATCTTACAGCTGACTTGGCATATCTCACATGCACCCTTCTGGTATAGATGCCTAAAATAGAGGGTGTGCAGCATGAAGCATAGACGAGATTTTAGAAGAGGGTCGAAAGGGGCTAAATTGGTGGATTTTGAGAAAGCCAACGGCCATAACTAGGCTTACCAGTTACAACATCCATTTGCTCAAAAAGAGCTTTTTGTCAATATCTTACGGCGGGCCTGGCATATTGCGCGCACGCCTGTACGATACAGAAGCCTAAAATAGAGAGAGCAACATGAAGCACAAGATGGGATTCCAAAAGAGGTTCAAAAAGGTGCTGAGTTGGTGGATTTCAGGGAAACAAGAGCTCGTAAGTGGGTTCCCCCATTATGGACATTCCTCAGTGTGGAAAAAGCTTTCTGTCAATATCTTACGGCAGGTGTAGCTCTTGGGATAAAAGATAGGACCGTTTTAATGTCAAAGTGCTAATACGCCTCTACACTACAATGAAAGAGAGGAGAAGGCAAACAAGAAAGGGAGTGCACTGGTCAAGGGCCGCCCGCCCCAAGGTTGTAAGGATCCAAGTCCGCTTTGCTTCAGGGCACCTATGGGATCTAGTGCACTAGTGTCACCATGCCTTCAGCTAGCATATCGCACACACGTGCTTCTAGTAAGAAGCCTAAACTTGAGAGTGCGGCATAAAGCACAAGACAGGATTTTAGAAGTGGTTCAAAAAGGGCTGAATTGGTGGATTTTGGCTAAAACAATCCCCTTCTCACCGGGTTCTCCTCTAGTTATGACGTCCGTCAGCTTGAAAAGAGCTTTTCATCGATATCTTAGCGGGGCCAAGCATATCGCGCGCACCCATCTGGTATAGAAACCCTAAAATAGAGAGAGCAACACAAAGCATGGGATGGGATTCCAAAAAAGGTTCAAAAGGGGCTGAATTGGTGGATTTGGGAAAAAACGAGCACCCCTAACTAGGTTCCCTTAGTTACGACATTCATTGGCTCTAAAAGATCTTTCTGTTGATATCTTACAATGGCGTAGCTCTCAACAGATCAAAAGATAGAATCATTTTAACATTAGAGTGCTAATTCACCTCTGCGCATGACGAAAGCGAGGGAAAGCTGAACAGGAAAAGGGATGTACGGGCTTGGGCTTCCCGGGTGGTCACTCGCCCCAGTCTACAGGCACCCCAAGCTCGCTTAGCTTCGGGGTGTTGACGGGATCGGTGCACCAGTGCCGCCACACCCACACCTGGCATATTGTGCATGCGCCCATCTAGTATAGAAGCCTAAAACAGAGAGTGCAAGATGAAGCACGAGACAAGATTCTGAAAGAGTTTTGGAAGGGACCGAGTTGGTGGATTTCAGGGAAAATGACCGCCCAAAACCGGTTTATCCCAGTTACAATGTCTAATAGCTTGAAAAGTGCTTTTCATGGATATCTTCTGGCGGGCCCGACATATTGCCACGCCCGTCCAGTACAGAAGCGTAAAATAAAGAGAGTGCCTTGAAGTATGAGATAAGATTCGAGAAGATTTTTAAAAGGGGCTGAATTGGTGGATTTCAAGAAAACGAGCACTCATAAATCAGGTTCCCCTTTAACGATGTGCATTAGCTTAGAAGAGTTTTTATATCGATATCTTACAGAGTGCGTAACTCTCGTTGGATCGAAAGATAGGACCATTTTAATGTTAGAGTGCTAATTTGCCTCCACGTCGCAATGATAGCATGGGGAAGCCTAATAGGGGAGGGGCACACGGGCCAGGGGCTTCCTGCAGGTGCCCGAGGCTCGCTTAGTTTCATGGTGTCGACCCCGATCCAGTGCACCAGTGTTGCCACTCCCGCACTTGGCTTATTGTCCATGTGCATTTCTAGTACAAAAGCCTAAAACGAAGAGTGCGGCATGAAGCACGAGATGGGATTCTAAAAGATGTTCAGAAGGGGCTGAATTAGTGAATTTTGGGGAAACAGCTGCCAATAATGGGTCACCCCCAGTTACGACAGCTGTCATCTCAGAAAGTGCTTTTGTTGATATTTTGTGGGGGAACCAACATTCACGCACCCGCCCATCTAGTGCAGAAGCCTAAAACAAAGAGAATGGCACAAAGAATGAGACTAGATTTTGGAAGAGGTTCAAAAAGGACTGAATTTTTGGATTTCTAGGAAAATGAGTGCCTGCAACCTAGTTCCCAAATTACGATGTCATCGGCTTGGAAAGAGCTTTCTATCAATATTTTACGACGGGCATAGCTCTCGGTAGATCGAAAGATAGGATTGTTTTATTGTTAGAGTACAAATTTACCTCCATGCTGCGACAAAAGCATGGGGAAGTCGAACAGAAAAGGGGGCGCACAGGCTGGGGCCTTTCCTAGGGGCCGCCCATGCCCCAGGGCTACAGGTGCCCTAAGCCTACTTAGCTTCGAGGCGTTGACATCATTTGGTGCATCATGCCGCCAAGCCCGCGCCCCACATATTGTGTGCCTGCCCTTCCAGTACAGAAGCCTAAAGTAGAAAGCGTGGCATGAAGCACAAGATAGGATTTTGAAAGGGGTTCAAAAGGGTTGAATTGGTAAATTTCAAGGAAAACAAGCGCCCGTAACTAGATTCCCCTAGTTACAACGTTTGTCGACTCAAAAAGAGCTTTCCTTTGATATCTTATAGTAGGTGTGGCATATTGCGTGCATGCCTGTCTGGTACAAAAAGTATAAAATAGAGAAAGTGGCAAGAAGCATGGATTCTGGAAAGAGGTTCGAAAGGGGTCGAATTTTGTGTATCAGGGAAAATGAGCACCTGTAATAGGTTTCCCTAGTTACAACATCTATCAGCTTGAAAAGAGCTTTCCATCAATATCTTTCAGTAGGCGTAGCTCTCGACGGATCAAAAGAAAGCACCATCTTAATGTCAGAGTGCTAATTCACCTCTATGCCATGAGGAAAGCAAGGAGAAGTTAACAAGAAAGGGGACACACGCGGCCAGGCGATTCTTAGGGGGCCGGCCATCCAGGGTAGTAGGTTCCTCAAGTCTGCTTAGCTTCGAGCCGCCGATGGGATTCGGCGCACTAGTGCTACCACACCCATGCCCATGACTAGCATATCACGCTCACGCCCTTCTGGAACAGAAGGGTAAAACAGAGAGTACGGCACGAAGCATGAGACAGGATTCTAGAAGAGATTCAGAGGGGCCAAATTGGTGGATTTTGGGGAAAACAAGCACCCGTAATTGGGTTACCCTAGTTACGACCTTTGTTGACTTAGAAAGAGCTTTAACGTCGATATCTTACAGTGGGCCCAAACATATCGCGCACGTGCCCGTCTGGTGCAGAAGCCTAAAATAGAAAGAGTGGCATGAAGCATGAGACAAGATTCTGAAAGGGGTTCAAAATGGCTGAATCGGTGAATTTTAGGGAAGATGAGCGCTCATAACTAGTTGCCCCAGTTACAACATCTGTCGACTCAGCAATAGCTCTTCGTTGAGATCTTATGGTGGGCATAACTCTCAATGGATTGAAAAGTAGGACGATCTTAATGTCAAAGTGCTAATTCACCTCCATGCCATGAGGAAAGCGAGGGGAAGCCGAACAAGAAAGGAGGTGCATGGGCTGAGGGCTTCCCAGAGTGCTGCCTGCCCTAAGGGTATAGCTGCCCTAAGCCCACTTAGCTTTGGGGCAGCCACGGGGATTGGGCACCATGCCACCATGCAAATGCCCAGCATATCGTTTGTGCACCCTTGCGGTACGAAAGCTTAAAATAAAGTGTGGCAGAAAGCATGAGATGGGATTTTAAAGAGGTTTAGAAGGGGCAAAATTGTGGATTTCAAGTAAAACAAGCATCTGTAACCAGGTTCTCTAAGTACAAATGTCCGTTGCCTCGGAAAGAGCTTTCTGTTGAAATCTTATGACAAACCTGCAGCAGAGAAAGCTACACAAAGCATGAGATTTGGAAAGGGCATGAGATTCCAGAAGAGGTTCAAAAGGGACAGATTGGTGGATTTTAGGGCAAATGAGTGCCCATAACTGGGTTCACCAGTTACGACATCTGCCAATTCAGAAAGAGCTTTCCTCAATATCTTACTGTAGGCATAAAACTACGGATCGAAAAAGAGGACCATTTTAATGTCAGAGTGCAACTCACCTCTATGCTACGATGAAAGCAAGGGGAGTCAAACAGGAAAGGGTGATGCGGGCCGGGGACTTCTTGGGGAGCTGCCCACCCAAAGGCTATAGGCATTCCAAGTTTGCTTAGCTCCAAGCTACCGTTAGATCTGTGTGCACCAGTGCCGCCATGCCCACACCAGTCTTGGCATATCGTGTGCATTACCCTTCTGGTACAGAAGCCTAAAACAAAGGGAGTAGCACAAAGCACAAGCCAAGATTTCAGAAAGGTTCAAAAGGGGCCGAAGTGGTGCATTTTGGGGAAAACGAGCACCTGTAATTGGGTTCCCCCAGTTACAATGTCCGTTAGCTAGGAAAGAGCTTTCCATCAATATCTATGGCAGTCTGGCATATCGCACTAATGTTGGGCCCGAACTGGGGCCTAAAACAGAGAAAGGCACAAAGCACAAGATGGGATTTTTTAAAGAGGTTGAAAGGGGCTGAATTGGTGCATTTTTAGGGCAAACAAGTGCTCGTAATCGGGTTCCCCTAATTACGATGTACGTTGGCTTAGAAAGAGCTTTTTGTCAATATCTTCAGTGGTCGCAAATTCCGATGAAATCGAAAGATAGGACAGTTTTAATCTCAGAGTGCTAATTTGCCTATATGCTAAGCTAGAGGAAGCTGAACAGGAAGGGGGCGTGCGACCGAGGGCTTCTCGGGGGGCCACCCACCCTAGGGCTATAGGGCGCCCCAAGACCGATTAGCTTTGAAGTGCCAAGGGGATCCGGTGCGCAAGTGTGGCATGCCAGCACTAGACAAATCGCGCACACGCCCTTCTGGTATAGAAGCCCACAAAAGAAAGTGCGGCATGAAGCATGAGACGAGACTTTGGAAGAGGTCACAAGGGGCTAAATAGTGGATTTCAAGGAAAATGATCACCCTCAACTGGGTTACCCTAGTTATAAACATCCAATGGCTCAAAAAGAGCTTTCTGTCGATATCTTAT
>CAJVSB020000109.1:0-86347 GCA_911865555.2 Thlaspi arvense
AATCAACTGATCTAATGGTAAATTTAGTGCCTATATTCAATTACTAAATTAAAAAAAAAACTTTTACAGAAATCTTTTTTGAGATACCAATTTTTTATAAAAATAAAACCTTCAGAATTGATTTCTCAACATATTCACTAATTAACTATTTCGGTAAATAATGTTGTAAGGACCTATTTCCATAACTAAACAAATATTAATATTAATATAAATTTGCCGGGGCACAAAGAATAAATTAAGGGTACTTTGGATATTTTAGGATGACTTCTGCGTAATGTCATCTATTTCCGTCAATGAGAGTAATGTTCGTTTGATATAAGGATAGTTACTTTATCCAAGGGAGATGGGGAGCATAGTAATTACTGATTATTACTTTTTTTATTAAAATAAAAAATTCTCTCATTTTCTTACATTTATTTAAGTGACATTTAATTTTATTTTTATCTAAAAATACTTCTTTTATTTGGACTTGAGTTGATTAAGGGTTTTGTTAATTTCTATCAATTTGTCCTTGAATTATATTAATTTAAAATATTAAATTTATTTTTATGCATAATATCTAAAATATATTATATAAAAATAAATAAATTTCTTATAATATAAAACTTAATTATTTATTATAGTACAAAATATTAATAAGTTTGCTCTATTCATTAAAAAAACTTAATTTTTAAAATTTTTAACTTTTCTATTTTTCCATTACTTCGTTTAATATGAAAAACAAATTAAAAAATTAACTCGTCAAAGCTTTGGTGTTGCTATTTACTACTCATAATTTTTTTTAAAATAATTTTTTAGATGAATAAAATATTGTTTTAATTTTTCATTAGATGAATAATTTACATAAGTGAAATTAAATTATCTTCACCTCTTCTTTATTAGATATATTTATTTTTTATTTTTAAATAACTTTTTTAAGAATCATAAGCCCAAAAAACTTTTTTAAGGAAATCATATAACTAGATTTTTAATAAGTTATACTTCTAATTGTTTAAAATTTTTAAATTTGTTATATTAAATCAAGTAACATAAAAATAAAAAAACAGAAATTTAAAAAATATTTTTTAATGAATGAAGGAACATGTAATATTTTTTATTATAATGAATAATTTAATTATAATATAATAAAAATTTTATTTAAACTTTATGTGTATAAAAATTAAATTTAATATTTTAAATTTATATTATTGAAAGACAAGTGGATAAAAATTAATAAAATTATTAACCATCAAAGGTCAAGGATCTGAATTGTTTTTTATTATAATAATAAATTATGTGTTATTTTAATAAATAAATAGAGACGAGTATTTTTTATATGGTCAAGAGTCACGATTTAATCGGGAATTTTTCCAAAACCGAATAAACTGAGTTACTGAGTTGCAGAGCATGTCTCAGCTCAGCTGGGCGTGGCCCTATTTATCCGTTCATTGCTGAAACGAGTTGAGAACTTGCCTTCCAGCCCAAATTTATTTAGTCCTTGAAAGTTCCAATGCTCAATTGATTCGTGACATGCAATCCATTGCTTCATGAATGTCACAGAATTGTTAATTTTTTCCTGAATAACCCTGAAAATCAAAGATCAATTAAGAAAAAAGGAGCCATGTCCGGCTTCTGTTCCGGGAAGTTATCCGGCTTCTTACTGCATCTTCATTGGAAGTAAGAGTATGATGTACGAATGTCCCTGCTCAGCTAATTTCGGCATATCTTCACATTCTGAAAGGATGCACTGGTTTCAGTAAGAGGCTTCATTTTATCTTCATATTTTTCTGATATATGCTTGCTTGGATTTCAATTCTTAGTTGCCAGTAAGTTCCTCATCTTAGTCTCCTTCTCTGTTCCTTTCCTCCTTCCGGATTAACGGATTATATTTTGATCCGTACAGCTCTCATCTCTTTGATCGCAATAACCTCCGTTTTATACGAGTATGGTTTGTTAATCAAAATTTTTAACACTTTCCGTCTTTGGCTTAACAAAAGAAAGAAGGTTCTGAACAATTTAAGGACAAGCCGACGGAAATTTGACAAGTTATTCATTTTCCCTTAGCTTAAAAATAATGTCGTACTTGGGAAATAAAAAATCATTCACACGCGTTTTTCCCTATCATTGTCCTCTCTGTTTCATAATAATTTCCATTATAAATAATATGTGCCATCTAAGTACAGTGGTTTTTGATTACACCATAAGAAATCATTTATTGATGAAACTTTCCTTCTTATAATAGGACTGCAGTAACTATGCTAAGGATTCATGAAGTTTAGGAATTTATAAGAACAAGGGTCTATAAGTTTGGCGTGATAAGCCTAAAACGACATAAATAATTCACATAATAACCACATATTTGAATTCACTGTTAGCTGATTGTCGTTCCGCGCGATCATTTTAGACTAGTTTCAGATAAGATGGTTCTCAACTATCCTGATTGATGAACATATGACTAAGATGCTCTAAGCTGTGGAAAATTAAGGTCTTCATTTTACACCTTACAATAATAAAAAATTTGAAAAATATTTTTCCTCCATTTTTACAATTCCTTGTTAGCATTAGATGTCTTCTGGGGAGATCATTTTGGCAGAAATCTCTGAATGACTGACCCAAAAATTAACAAGGACCGAAATAAAAGCAGCATGATGGAATCTCAACAAACATGAAACCGCTTATTTGAAAACATTGACAGGCCATTCAATTTTGTGCTTCTCATGCTAAATGTGGGTGAGAAATTTATCATAAAAGGAGGATGATTGGCCCCTGCAGTTCCTTGTTCTAGCTACCAATCGTTTCCTGCAGAGAAAGACAGCTGGAGTGAGCCTATTATGATCTGCTTTTGCTGTGTCAAATTCCCACAAGAGATTTGACTTATCTTATCATATTTCTTTCTATAGTACAAAATGATATGTGGTTTTAAAAAGCTATAACACAGATCTTAAGATTCAGTTGTAGGCTTTTATCAGATCTCTTTCAGTAAGATTTATTATGTAATGGCTTAAATGTGGCTTTTAAAATTGAATCATAATGAGGCGGAAAAGATCAAGTATTTTATGTTATTGGTTTTTCTTTTATTTGCAAAAATGCTTCTGCTGAAAAACTTTGGTTGAGAGCCATGACTCTAAGATGCATGGTTACAGATATGGTGGCTTTATTGGAGATGAAGCAGGCGTAGACATGCCAACATGAAAAATTAAATGAAATGTAGGGTAGGGCATGTTTGGAATATGATAACAGTTTTTACATGTACAATTGAAAGTAATTAGAATCTCTTCAACGTTTTATTTGCAAATATATTCATATTTTGAGTACTAGAATGATGAGATAGTTTTATGTCTTCCTAGAAGGAGACATGAACAAAAAATCTTGCCATTTACTTTAGAATGGTTTGTTCATAAATATATTAGTGGCTTCAATTTGAGAAAATTAATGAAGGGGATCTGTTGGCAAACCCACATAGTCTGAATTATTCTTTTACTGAATTTATTTCTTCAAGATGCATATGTCTAATTGTGAGATATGTCTCCTAACTATTTGCCAAGCGTCTAGTTTGGAATAACTAAAAGGTTTAGTAGGACACGTTTGGCTGTATGCCTGACATGTCAGTGAGTGTAAAGTGGGTGTCAGTTATGGCACATTTGACAAGTTCTTTGTGTGTTTGACATGGACATGGTACACTCTACAAGTATTCCAACTTCTAAAGCCATACCTGTGGAACTTAATATGATGAGACTGTCTTGTTTTTGTTTCCCTTAGGAAATGGATTCTTATTAGCTTTATTAAAATTTAAACATTTAATCTAGTGCTTCAGCGTCTCCTAGAGATCTTTTATTTATTTTTTATTCTGGATATAATCATAGATTTGTATGAATAGAAGTATTCCTTTCTTAAAATTTATTTTTCCTTCAATCGATTATGCAAATTATCCTTTTCTGTATTTTTTTGATGCTTATGGGCTGTCATTTGCATTTAGATATCATGACTTCCATTTTCTTTTTTGTTACATCGGTTAAATATGTTAATTACTTGGGTATGAATCTTTTTATATATTTTTGACTGATGAAATTAATGTGTGCAGTAAATGCTTTAGGTCCTCCATATGTTTTTCCATCTTGTATACATGTCCCATAACAACCATAACAAAGTTTGGTCTTGTTTAAGGAATTTGCTAGTGCCATCACCATCTAAGGAGCCCAGGGTTATGCTCGAACTTCTACCAAATTGATGACCACCGAAGTGACATTATAATTTGATCTACGCAATTGGATTTTCCTCTTAAATCTACAAATTCCTATGCATGATGCTCTCCAACTTGAAGACGGGTGCTAGAAAATGTTGCCAACTAGACATTCAAAGTTGGCCGCACTTGTCATTATATTGGCCACTTGGCAAGTCTTATTTAAACGATCGAGTGGTGTCAGTGCCAGCTATGCAGATAAGGATTGCGTTAATGAAAATATTTATGAGCCAAACCCTAGAGGTGAAGTCTTATATCTTTGTTGTGATAGAGACCCTTTTGCAGCCGCTTTGCCCTCAGCAGACAGGAACCTCCATCTCTAATTCTGCAGCACCGTCTTCTTGTTCTCTTGGGTTAGATCTTCTATAACTTAACAAGGATTTACAATTTCTGTTGTTAAATTTACTGATCTAATGCTATGTGATTATTACTGCCATTTCTGTTTATCTGATTATCAAAGTTAGTGTTTTGAAATAGTTATTCAGATCTGGTTGTCTGACATCAGGAATTAACGTTGATGGCCAATGGTTTAGGATTGAATTAGCATCGCCTGAGCTATACCATGTGGACTAGAATCAAAATTAGCTTCCTAGTGAAAGAATAAATTTAATAGTAAAAGAAGGTTGTTCTGTAAATTTGCATCTTAATTTCTAAGTAGAGATCCTGATAACTAATTCAAGATATCTTTTCCCTGCAGATAGATTAAGGGCATGTTTAATAGGAGAGATTGAACTTTCATCTGTCCTGATTGGTCGTCCCATGTTGATAATGATGCAGGACTACGAGTCCCTAGATTTGTGTCCAATCCTGTGTTTGTGAGGTGGGACCAAAAGGGGTGGGGTTGGTTCTCCTTCCTATGGGGTTACCCAATCCCACCACTCTCTTTGGGATGGTCAATCCTTAGGCTGGGAGAAAAGTTCCAGTCAATAGATTTTTATCCAATAGCCAAAAAATTGTTTTTCACATCTTTTTCTTACATATCCAACAGTTAGAATTTTGAAAGCCACCTTTCTTAGTTTGTCCAACACTAAATCCAAGTAAAAAAACTAAAAACAAGTAACTTGTGTACATATCCTATTCCACTGTTTGATTCCTTGTTATGGGACTGACAGTCCCACCAATCTTCAAGCCTCTGATATCCTACTTAAACAATCCAACTTTGCTGGTAATCAAACATGCGGTGGGTATTTGTCCTGTATTAGTGTATGGTGTGAATGTTTAGCGGTGCAGGAGTGGCAGAAGAAAAAAACTGGAGGGTGGCGGGGCATAAGCAAATTTTTTTTCATTTATCAATTACATTCAGAAATTTAGTAATTTCTTACATCATGTATGTGTGGGTTAGGAAAAGTTAAAAAAATGAAACCTTAATTACGCTAACTCTTGGCTAATAAAACAATCATGCAAAAAATTTTATATCTTGATTGCATCAGCCTGCTAAGTCCTCTGCTTTGAAGGTACCTTGGTCTTTTGCTGAAAGGTTTGGTATGGCAGGTTTTACATATCTAGCATTGAGGCCCATTATAATTATGTTATAACCAATATTATGTGATATATTTTAGATCTTCTGTGAAATAGGCTAAATTTTGCAAGATCCTGATCACTGTATGTTTTCTAATGTGAAGTGAATAGGATAGAATCATCATGTTTGCTGTTTGTGGCAGAAGTAAGACTTATACTATTGTACCCATCCAGAACTATTTCAATTACTATTCAGCTGCTGTTGTAATAATTCAACAATATTGCTTGCTGAAATGACAATATTTTTTATTTTTTTTTTTTTTTTAAACTCTTAGATTACTTGAAGTGTTAAAGAAAACGAGATAATGGACTTCTCCGAGGAAGTGAAGAGAAAACAACTTGAGTCTCCTACGTCAAACCAACGCGTGTCTTCCAAATCAGTGGACAGATTATCTATCTTACCAGTGGATCTTCGTAGGCATATCATATCCTTTCTTCCAATGCAAGATGCTGGGAGAACCAGCATATTATCCAGGAATTGGAGTCGAATATGTGATTCACTTCCCAACTTGATCTTTGATTTTAGTTGTTTCCCTGGTTCGGAGAATAAACTAGACCGTTTTGTGGCATTCATTGACCAAATGGTTGCACGTCATGATGAGTCAAGCATTAAGACTTTCAAGATCAAATCCTGGGTAGAAGATGAGTCTCCCTCTCGTTTCAAAAATGCATGGATAACTTTTTCCGTGCAAAGGAATGTCGAGAATCTCAGCCTCATGCTGCATATTGCAGAACCCCTCATGCTGCCTTCTTGTCTCTTTAACTCCAAATCATTGAAGAATTTGGACTTGACGTTGTATCATCACATACTCAAGGTGCCTACACCTTCCAATCTTCCTAATCTCAAGGAATTGTCTCTTACTGGTGTTGCTCTGCCTGATGATGACTCACTGCAAATACTCTTTTCAAGCTGTCCAGCTTTGGAAACTTTGAGCATAGATAGCAGTGATCTACGCCATCAGCAAATTTTAGATATTCACGCTTCTAAGTTGCAACATTTGTGGATATCTGATTCTGATCTGTCCTCCTGAATTTGTTATCTGTTTCTGAATCTAATCTGAAGAACTTGAAGATATGTGAGTGTCTCATGGTTAGTAAGTCTGAAATCCATATTCAGACACCGGATCTCACAGTGTTTTTATACGAGGCAAACACAGCACAGAGTACAAATTTAGGGTCCATTTTATCTGTTTTATCTGTTTCTATTTTTTGTATTTCCTTGGAAAAACCTAATGCAGGGAGAGGAAATGGTTGTATTACACATAGAATTAAGGCAATTGGAGGAGTGAAGAGCTTGGAAAATTCTGTGGAGAGTTTGTATCTGTCCGAAAGTTTCATCGAGGCATGCTTATTCCTTCCTCCTCTTTTGCAAAATATGTGGTTTAGACATTTATTCCTAACCTCTGTTTTATGTGGACGTATTTTACTTACTTTTTATTTGTGGTTCAGGATCTCTATTCCCCAAACCATGATTTGACAAGTCGCATAGATACAACTCAATTTATGTGGCAGCAAAATTTGATTGTTCATATGCGACCTAGTCAACAGCATGTGCAGAAGACCATTGCACTTCTTAAGATGTTTCCAAATCTATGTGCGCTAGGAATCATCTTTTGCGTAAGTGTGTGCAATCTATTTTTTTTTTCTTGTGCACATCTTGTGCAGTCAAAGCCTTTTGACTTGTTTTGATTTTGTAATATTTATATTTTTATTTGTGGGCTTTTGACCCACTTCCAAACTCTCCTGCCTCGGAAATATCTTGTGCATTTCTTGTGCATATCTTGTGCAATCAAAGCCTTTGACTTGTTTTCATTTTGCATTTTTTATATTTTTATTTGTAGGCTTTTGATCCACCTCCAAACTGGCCTGCCTCGGAAATACATTTTCAAGATTTGGATATTGGAGAGTCACTAAATTGCCTGGAATATATTGAAATTGCAAACTTTGAGGGGCATGAGGGTGAACTTGTGATGGTGCAAGTTTTGCTTGCCAATGCAAAAAATCTAGATGACATGAAGATTCGCCTATCCAAAAGACGTGATCAAACTGGTCGCCCTGCGATGGCAAATGTTGAGAGGAGGAAGTCAATCGAAGAGAAGCTGTGCAGCTTTAAAAAAGCATCCCCATTGGCATCAGTGGTTTTGCCAAATTCATTTTGGCCACTAGTGAGCAGGTAATTGTAGTGATGCTTTTGGCCTTTTATTTTTGGCACTGTACTTAGATCTCGTTCCTCGTTCAGGATCCAAATTTGATCATTTCTATTTCTGTTGACTGTTTGGATTTTTTTTCAAAAACAGTTTTCTGTTGTCAGAAAACAAAATCTTTTAGTCAGCTTGTGTTTGAAAACTATTTCAAGGGAGAATTTTCAGAATTAGATGCCTTCCTTGAAAACAAGAAAACTGTTTCCAGATTAGTTTGAAACTATTTCAAGCTCAAAATGAAAACAATTGGAGAACAATAGAGTGTTCAAGTTTTTCAGTGTTCTGTATTTTCATACTGGAAACAGCACAAATCCTGAACTCTGGGATAAGGGATTCTGAGCAGGTATTTCGGAAACAAATACAAGACTTATTTGTTTACTTCTTGTACAGTATTTATCTGAAGAAGAGAATTTTTAACCAGGAGCCTTTCTAGAAGTTGGCGTAAGCAGAATATCTACATCCACTTTTTGGGCTCCTCTTTCCTTCTCTTTTGTTGAATGAAACATACTTGCATTGTTTACTGAACTTGGTGGTATTTGATGGATGAAAACGAGTTTTTTGTGGTTCACATTAGAGGTACTATCTTTACTTTGATACATATTGGAAGTCTGGTTTTGATATTCCTATCTTTCAGCTTATTTATGACAGCTTTTTTTTATCTAAAGCTGAATAGCATAGTATTTACGGATCCGTGCGAATGATATTGAGGTTTTTCCATTGTTGTCATATGGGCATTTTCTTTTAGCCGTGTACTCTAGATGCGAATATTGGAGCAAGTGAAATTGGATGATGAAGGTGAGATGGTACTTCTCAGTTATCAAATAAATCATATATATTAATTTATATTTAATTATAGAATTTAGTTAAATATAATCATGATTATCAATAATCTTAATTTGAAGTATATGCAACGCTTGTATACGTACAGAAGTTTAATGAAAGTACTCTAATATCTGAATAATTACAATTGTCAGTTGGAGGTGCTGGCTGTTTCTTATATGAATTGCTGAAAACTCTCTCATTTCGTTTCCCTTCTTGATTAATTAGAATTAGAATAATAAAATTTAAAATATTTTTACTTATTCTTTTGTATTGATTGGAAATTAAATTATTTTCTTTAATGAATTAGATTGTCAGGTTTTCTCATTCACTAGTAGACTAAACATAGAAAAAATAAAAATAAAAACTTCCCTTTAATAAATAACCACAAAAGCTTGTTCTTTGAATTCGCTATTTCATTCTCTCTTTTAGTGGAATAAAGCTAAATTTTGAATTATCCTTCTTTCCTTTTCTTTTGATTGGGAATTATCATTCTGTCCTTAAATAAATATATTCTCATATTCTAAAGTTATCTTATTTAGAGTGTTCAAAAAATTGAACCAAATTATGTAAATCTATTAAGCCATGATGTAATTTGGTTTAATTTAATTTGTAAAAGAAATGGTTTAGTTTGTCAATTGACAATTAAACAAATTGAATAAATAAAACCGAATAGTATAATTTAAATATATATAAAACTAAAAATATATGTATATATGTAAAATCCCGAATTTTTGGGTTAATTAATATAAATTAACATATTAAGGGTGCAAATGGAAGAATTGTGAAATTTGAGGGGCTGAACATAAAATTCAAAGTTGTCAAGGGCCAGATTTGATAAGAGTGAAATGTTTGAGGGTTAAATTGCAAAATTAGGAAATTAAAACCCAGAAACCGTTCGACTGTTTGAAATCTTCGTCTTTAATATAGTAAATTTGATTAATTAGAAGAAAAATTAAACTGAAATTTCTTTAAAAAGAAATTCGACTTAGTTGTTAGGGCAAAAGCCCCAAAAGAATTGTTTCAATTGGCTCAAGGATTTCTTGAATTTTTGATCAAATGTTCCCAGTTGCCATCCGCCATTGACAAACTGCTTGAGCTCAATTTTTCAATCTCTAATTAACCATAAGTTGATTTCATCCTTGGAGGCTTTCGTCTGTTCATGACAAGCAAACCAGTGAAAGTAATCTTCCCAAAATTTCGAGGTAAAATTTCAATTTGTGTTGTTACTTGTTTCAACAATTGCATCGGATAGTTTTTCAGAAAAATGGGTCAAGAAGAGAAGACCCGGTTTACTTCTTGGATTGGGTTGGAAAGTAGGTAGCGGGCTGGCCATTTGATGGGTTGAGAGTTTATTATTTTATTGGACATTGGTCCGGCTCAGAACAGAAAATAATGTGGAATCTGGGTTACTGGTTGGTAAGTGTTTTCAATCTATATTCAAGTTTTTTTTAAAAAAAAAAAGAAAAAGAAAAAATTTGTTTGGGCCGTGGCTAATTATTGCATTGAGTTGGGTTATTTTAATTGGGATTGGGCCACAGGCGGCCCAAGTGAACTGGGCAGTATAGGTTGTTTTCATGGGTTGGACTAGTGGGCCACAGGCTGAAAAAAAAAAAAAATAATAATAATAATAATTTAGAAAAAAAAATTGGAAAAATATGGGTTTAACATATTTATGCTCGGTTCATGGCAAATATTATCCGGTTCAGTAGTTCTAAGTCTGGTTCATTGACTTTTATGTTTGGTTCTATGCATTTCAAGACTGGTTCAATGGGTTTAAGACCGGTTAAATGGGGTTTATGGAAAATTTAAAGGATTTAAGCCCGTTTATTGGTTTTTAGACCAGTTTAATGGGTTCCGGTCCCGGTTCAGTGGTTTTTCTCACTAGTTCAGTAAATTTTTTACTCGGTTCAAAATGTAGGAGATCAGGTTCAGTATAGTTTTAATCGGTTCAGGACTTTAATATTTCCGAAATGGTTTAAGACATGAAAATTAAGAATAAAGTTGGGTTTTTAAGAATAATTTAGTTTAAATTAAATTTGAGAAATACTACGTTCTAAAATGAATATTTGATTATCTTTAGATTAATTGGTTGAATTTCGGGGAGCCGAACCGCCGAAGTTCGAATTGCGTGATTCTCGGTTTCTGTGAGTAATAGTATATATTTATATGTTTTAACTGCTGTTTTAATTGTTTAAATTTCCTGTTTTTACATAAATTGAAAATTTATTTCAGTTACTATCCAGTTGAACTTAAATTGTTAGAAAAGTTACGAGGGACGTATATGTCATTTTCTAATTTGTTAGAAAGCTTCTGAATTTCTGATTTCAAGTACTGGTACATGTTTAAAACTTTGAAAATTTAAAACTTTATCTGATAAACTCTGATAAATAATTTTAAGAGAGTATCATACTGTTAGAACACTGTAACTAACGGCAGTAGGCGCTAGACTGGATGCATCCTGGCCTGTATTCCCAACTAGCAGGGGTGGTGCTAGACTATCACGTGTGGCTGATGTGGTAGGCCTGTTTATTGATTTCCGGTAGACTGCTAGTCGCCGTCTTGATATGTGTACATCGGCATACCATGAGGTTGCCCTCCTGTTTCTGTTCAGTTCTCGGTATCGAACTCCCTAATTTGTGTAATTTGAAAACTATGATTTTAGTCTAAGAATACTTGATATATGTCTCTCGTCATATAAATATGTATTATTAGTCACTAGGTCGTTAGACTCATCCTCTAATTTTTCCCGACTCAGGTTTTGTGGGGTCGACCGATCCTTCTACGTGATAGTGATTCAGCGATTCTGATTCCGATTCCGTGCTTCTAATTGATCTGATCTCTGAGTGTCACAGTTAGTCTTTATTTTTTTCCTAGTATGTATTTTGTTTTAGTTAGCTCTGAGATCACAGACAGGAGTTCCGATGTTAATAAGTGTATTGAACTTTTGATAGTTTGTATCAGACTTTGATTACTGAATTATGTTAAATTTTATTTTGTTATGTTATAGTTCTGAGTATTTGAGGCTTGCGGGGTTGGGACTATCCTAACTCTAGTGCCAGTCACAGATCCGACTTTCCAGGTCGTGACAATATAACATATATTTTTATTTTTATTGCTCGATTGTGTAATTTCTCATTTTGTTTTCTTTTATATTTATACTTTTTTTTATATTTGATTGTTTTTCTTCGTTAAAGAGTAATTTTTATTAATACAATTTGCAATATAACGTGTAATTGTTATAATTAGTTGATTCATAATATATTTGTTGAATTAAATAAGTTGAAAAAAATATTTAATGTTTGTTTTTAGGATAGATTTTGTTAAAATTTTTTGTAAAATAGATTATAAATTTTGATTTAAAATTAAACTAAATTATGAAAGACAGTTTAGTTTAGTCTAGTTTTTAAAAATTACAAAATGTTGAGGATAATTTGGTTTGAACTTAGACTTTAAACCAAACCTGATGTCACCACGAACATAATTTTATTGACTAATTGACAAAAAGGAAAAAGTAAGAATAGAAGCTTTCCTATGAAAAAAATATCAAGATGAGATGGAGAAGTTCAATTTTTACACCATTTAAATTTGCCATGGTTCACAAATGCATTCATACTTGCGTGCCTGATGCGTAGAGATGATGATATTTTATGGGCGCCAGAAGAAGGGGTTGCGAAAACGGATTCTATACATTCCAAACAAACCAACTTCCGTTAACAATTGTAACGATAAAAAAATATAAATAAATAAACGTTCAGGGGTTTCAGTGATCCACTCCCTTTAATAGATCCAGAATGATTTTATTTTTAATTTTATTTTGTGTTTGGGAGACGTAATTAAGTTGGTTAACTTGGAAGATTTGGCCTGAAACCCTACTTTAACAGAATAGTGAACCACTTGGACGCGCACACATCGTGCGAATTGGCGATGGCATTTGCAGTGGACAACGGGCCCACACCATCGTCATCTTGTCGGTTCATTTGATGTTAATAACACCCTGTCAACCAATAAAAATATGACAAGTGTGTAAATTTATTTTATAAATTTATTCTATTTTTTACTTTTAATATTTAAAAATAAAATATAAAATAATTTAAATTTTTATTTAAAAAATATTTGTTTGTTTGATTAAATATAAAATAAAAATTTAAAAGAAAAATTGAACACTTGTCATATTTTTATTAGTAGTACCTAAAATCAAATCAATCATCTCTGCCCCTGCCTCCAAACGGTTCATTTATTACTAGGTGCTGCTCACTAGGGCAGCACCTTAATAACCAATAAAAATGTGACAAGTGTCTTAAATTTTAAAATAAGTTTATTTAATTTTTTATTTTTAACATTTAAAAATAAAATGTAAAATAATTTAATCTTTTTTTATAAAAATATACTTTTCTTTATTTGATTAAACATAAAATAAAAAATTAAAATTAAAAATTTATACACTTGTCACTTTATTATTAAGCTGCTAGGGTGCTATCCCAATGAGATAGCACCTAACATCAAATGAACCATTCCAAACGATGTACTCCGACGCGAGTGCTTTACTTTATTGAATTTCTTTGTTATTATCATATTGTTATTTTTATTTTTCATTATTTTTGGTGCAGAAGGTGAAGAATGTATGCTTCCAATGTTGTGTTGTAGTAGAAGATTAATTCTCTGCAAAAATAAAGTCCAAATAAATTTTAAATTCATGGCTACGACAAGTATATTTTTTTCCTTTTTTTTTATTTTTTAAGATGTTATACACCACATTGGTTCAGTATTCAACGCATTCTGATTTTCCTTGTAATTTTGTCAATAATTAAACATAAAAAATAAAAGTATATTTAATTTTTGAACAATCATTGTTAATAATTGATATCCAGAAAAAGTTATTAATGTAAATAAATTGAATAATAACATGTCTCGAGGGGCTTAGATCTTGTTCAAAATCAAATTGAAATATCGTTTCTAATAAATGAGAAAATTATCGGTAATTTATAAACAATTTATTGGCTATTAAATTTCTTATAGTATAAAACTCAATTATTCATTATAGTACAAAATATTAATGAGTTGCTCCATTCATTAAAAAAAAAATTATTTTTTTAAAATTTTAACTTTCCTTTTTTTTTTTCCATTACTTGATTTAATATGAAAAATAAATTTAAAAAATCAACTAATTAAGACTCTCATTTTGCTATTTTACTAGTTATAATTTTTTAGATGAATCAAATATTGCTTCAATTTTTAAGTAGATGAATAATTTAGACGAGTAAAATTAAATTAAACTTCACCTCTACTTTAATAGATATATTTATTTTTATTTTTAAATAATTTTTTCAAGAATAATAAGCTAAAAAACTGTAATAACCCAGATTTTTGATTTAATTAAGACCTAAGGGTGTAATTGTAAGAATTCAAGGATTTTGGGTCAAATTGAAAATATGAGGGACTAGATTGTAGAAAACCAAAGCTTGAGGAACTAAATCAAAATTTTTGCAAAAAATTTGGCATGAACAGTGACCGACTGGCGGTTCTTGCCGTTTTGACTGCGTGTGTAATGATTTTTTGGTGGATTTTCACACATTTGCGTGTGTTTTTAGGAAACTAATTGAAGCCCTCAATCAATTTGAGCCCTTCGATCAAAGGAGAATGAGAAATTTTGAAATTTTTAGCTGACGGAGTGTGCAGAGGGCCAACGGGCTTCTCGGGGCTTTTGGGAGCTTTTGCTGGCTTTTTCAACCAATTAAAGGTTGCTAGGATTTTTGCTGGGGCTGGTTTTGTGGCTTTGGGTGGTCGATCAATCGAGGTATGCCGTTCTTCTTGGGTTTTTGTTTGGTTTTTCCGGCCGGCTTTGACCAACAGGCAACCAGGTCTGAAGACTCGAGTTATCAGGTGAAGGGGACAAGACCCGGAAGGGTTCGGGTCCTACCTTGAGGCCGGGTTGGGCTAGGCCTCGCCTAGTTGAGGAGGGAAAACTGGGCTTGGGCCGCAAGCTAGCCCAGGCTGGTTAGGCCCAATGAGTTGGGTTGAGTTCACTCAGAGAGTCAACTCAGGCCCGTGTTGTTGAGGCAAGTCAACTTGTCCGAGTTGACTTAATGGAATTTGGGGATATGCTATCCTCGAGGATAGTATGGGAATGGATAAGGGTTGATTGGGGATAGTGGGGGATTAAATAAACTGAAAATTTTGGTATTAGGATTTTTGGAAGGTGAATCGACCAGGGTTGACCGAGGGTTTGACTAGCCGGTTCAAAGTTGTTTTCGGCCAGTTTTTTGGGCAAGTGGACCTATTCTTGGTCCATTGGGTTAAGGACTTTTAGACTAGATGGTTTTGAAAAATTTTGGGTGGCTGGTTCAAGGTGAACCGACCGGTTTAGTGTAGTGCTCTTTGGGCGACCGGTTCACCAATTTTTAGACTGGTTCTTAGGGAGGTTGAATCGGTTCCTGGTTCAGCATGATGAGAACTAGATAACTGTGTAGTTTGGCAGTTTTTGGATGTCCAGTTCAAGGTGAACCAGGCTTTATTCGTGTGCCGGTGCTTAGGATTAGGATTTTTGGTTCGGTTTATGGCCGGTTCAAGGATTTTTTGGTTGGTTCAAACTAGTTTCTAAGGTTTTTGGGCCTTCTGAATCTGATTTTGAGGGTTTCGAGGTCGGTTTAGTTCGATTGGAAGTAGTTTTAGACCAAGTTAGGTCGGCTTGAAAGTTTTGAAAGTCGATTCATTATGATTTGAAGGCTTTTGAGGCTGGATCATTGTGGTTCAAGGTTTGTTAAGTTAGGTTAATGAGTGTCTGTGAGTCGTATGGGTCCTAGTAATGGGGGAGTGGTACCTCGAGATACGTGCTAGGGTGTCAAGATAGGAGTTGAGCCGATTTTGGGTGGTAGAGTTAGTTTCTTGTGTTGGTTTTGGTGATAGTGACGGTTTTGTGTATTTTTGGTTATAGATAGACCAGTGGAGACACGTATAGATCAGCGAGTCGAGTGAGAGTGATTGAGAGTTCCTTTTTGTTCAGTTCTTGTATAGTGAGTGATAATACCCTCTCTATGCCTGTGTTTTCATGCTATGATTTTCTGACATGATGATTGTGTGACTTGGAAACTATATTTTGATTATATAATATACTCGGGATATGTGTTTTGTGAACTATTAGTAAGTCGTGTTGGTATGTGATTTTGGTTTTCGAGATATGGACTGTATATGTGCATGTATATCTGTTTTTGACTTGTATGTGAGGATTGTTTCGTGTGGTATGATTTGGGGATGTCAAGAACTTGGCTGGAGTATGATGCTTTGTAGCGTCCAATGGTGAGTTGGCTTAAGTCCTGTGATATGATTTGGGGATGTCAGGAACTCAGTTAGGGTACGGTGCTCCGTAGCGTTCAATGGTAAGTCACTTTGAGTCTTGTGATGTGATTTGGAGATGGCAAGAATTTGGCTAGAGTACAGTGATCTGTAACGTTTAGTGGTGAGTTGGCCTGGGTCTGTGAGGTGATTGTGATGTCAGGAACTCGATTGGAGGACAATGATCTGTAACGTCTAGTGGTGACTAGGCCTGGATCCAGTAATGTGATTGATAGTTGGTTAACGGTACCCTTAAGCGTATGTTTGATATGTTTTACTAATCACTGTATATGTATGGTTTTGAATTTGTGGTGTAATGTATATTTCAACATGCATAGACTAGGTATTATCTGTATTTACTGAGTTTTGCGACTTACTTTTTATAAAACTTTTCAAATTTGGGTTACTGTCCTTGGGTAGTGTGTTGAATCAGAGTGGTCGTTTGCAGACTTGATGTACAGGCATGTTCTCTTGTTTTTCTTTGTTTGTACTCTAGTACTCCCCTTATTACTCAGACAGAATTCTGGTTTGTATTTGTACGATTCAATATGTGTATGTGTTTGTGGTTGTATAGCTGATTAAGGTTAGAGACCCTAGTACCGGTCACGGGCCTGAGTTTGGGCCGTGACAAAAACTTTTTAAGAAAATCATAAAATTAGATCTTTAATGAGTTATACTTTTTAAGTTTCTAAATTTTAATTTTTTTCATATTAAACCCAGTAATATAAAAATGAAAAAATAGAGATTTAAAAAATACCTTTTAATGAATGAAGTAATTGTAATATTTTTTTATAATGAATAAGTTAATTATATATGATAAAAAATTTATTTTATTTTTATAAAATATATTTATATAATATGCATAAATTAATTTTAATATTTTAATTTTAAATTATTTAAGGACTAGAGGATAGAGCTTAATAAAATTATTAATCATTTAAGGTCAAAGAACTGGATTATTTTTTTATTATAAGAATAAATTAAAAACTATTTAACTAAATTTAAACAGGAACGAGTGTTTTTTACTTTTGTTTTATTTTATTAAGACGAGCTCGTGATACAGTCAAGGGTCAGGATTTAACTGGAAAATTTTCCAAAACTGAATTAACCGAGTTGCGGAGTTGCAGAGCGTGTCTCAGCTCAGCCGGGCGTCGCCCTAGTAATCCATTCATTGCTGAAACGAGTTGAGAACTTGCCTTCCAGCTCAAATTTATTAGTCCTTGAAAGTTCCAATGCTCGATTGTTTCGTGACGTGCAATCCATTGGTCAATGAATGTCACAAAATTGTCAATATTTTCTTGAATAACCCTGAAAATCAAATATCAATTAAGAAAAAAGGAGCCCATGTCCGGCAAGTTATCCGGCTTCTTACTGCATCTTCATTGGAAGTAAGAGTATGAAGTGCGAATGTGCCTGCTCAGCTAATGTCGGCACATCTTCACATTCTGAAAGGATGCACTGGTTTCAGTAAGAGGCTTCATTTTATCTTATTATTTTTCTGGTATATGCTTGCTTGGATTTCAATTCTCAGTTGCCAGTAAGTTCCTCATCTTAGTCTCCTTGTTTGTTCCTTTCCTCCTTCCGGATTAACGGATTATATTTTGATCCGTACAGCTCTCATCTCTTTGATCGCAATAACCTCCGTTTTATACGAGTATGGTTTGTTAATCAAAATTTTTAACACTTTCCGTCTTTGGCTTAACAAAAGAAAGAAGGTTCTGAACAATTTAAGGACAAGCCGACGGAAATTTGACAAGTTATTTATTTTCCCTTGGCTTAAAAATAGTGTCGTACTTGAGAAATAAAGAATCATTTACACACGTTTTTCCCTGGTATTGTTCTCTCTGTTTCATAATAATTTCCATTATAAATAATATGTGCCATCTAAGTACAGTGGTTTTTGATTACACCATAGGAAATCATTTATTGGTGAAACTTTCCTTCTTATGAGACGACTGCAGTAACTATGCTAAGGATTCACGGAGTTTAGGAGTTTATACGAACAAGGGTCCATATGTTTGGCCTGATAAGCCTAAAGCGACATAAATTATTCACATAATAACCACATATTTGAATTCACTGTTAGCTGATTGTCATTCCGCGCGATCATTTTAGACTAGTTTCAGATAAGATGGTTCTCAAGTATGCTGATTGATGAACATATGACTAAGATGCTCTAAGCTGTGGAAAATTAAGGTCTTCATTTTACACCTTACATTAATAAAAAGTTTGAAAAATATTTTTCCTCCATTTTTACAATTCCTTGTTAGCATTAGATGTCTTACGGGGAGATCATTTTGGCAGAAATCTATGAATAAGTGACCGAAAAATGAACAAGGACCGAAATAAAACCAGCATGATGGAATCTCAACAAAACATGAAACCACTTATTTGAAAACATTGACAGGCCATTCAATTTTGTCCTTCTCATGCTAAATGTGGGTGAGAACTAGAAATTTATCATAAAAGGAGGATGGTTTGGTCCCTGCAGTTCCTTATTCTAGCTACCAATCGTTTGCTGCAGAGAAAGACAGCTGGAGTGAGTCTATTATGATCTGCCTTTGCTGTGTCAAATTCCCACAAGAGATTTGACTTATCTTATCATATTTCTTTCTATTGTACGTAATGATATGTGGTTTTAAAAAGCTATAACACAGATCTTAAGATTCAGTTGTAGGCTTTTATCAGATCTCTTTCAGTTAAGATTTATTATGTAATGGCTTAAATGTGGCTTTTAAAATTGGATCATAATGAGGTGGAAAAGATCAAATATTTTATGTTATTGGTTTTTCTTTTATTTGCAAAAATGCTTCTGCTGAAGAACTTTGGTTGAGAGCCATGACTCTAAGATGCATGGTTACAGATATGGTGGCTTTATTGGAGATGAAGCAGGCGTAGACATGCCAACATGAAAAATTAAATGAAATGTAGGGTAGGGCATGTTTGGAATATGATAACAGTTTTTACATGTACAATTGAAAGTAATTAGAATCTCTTCAACGTTTTATTTGCAAATATATTCATATTTTGAGTGCTAGAATGATGAGATAGTTTTATGTCTTCCTAGAAGGAGACATGAACAAAAAATCTTGACATTTACTTTAGAATAGTTTGTTCATAAATATATTAGTGGCTTCAATTTGAGAAAATTAATGAAGGGGATCTGTTGGCAAACTCACATAGTCTGAATTATTCTTTTACTGAATTTATTTCTTCAAGATGCATATGTCTAATTGTGAGATATGTCTCCTAACTATTTGCCAAGCGTCTAGTTTGGAATAACTAAAAGGTTTAGTAGGACACATTTGGCTGTATGCCTTACATGTCAGTGAGTGTACAGTGGGTGTCAGTTATGGCACATTTGACAAGTTCTTTGTGTGTTTGACATGGACATGGTACACTCTACAAGTATTCCAACTTCTAAAGCCATACCTGTGGAACTTAATATGAGGAGACTGTCTTGTTTTGGTTTCCCTTAGGAAATGGATTCTTATTAGCTTTATTAAAATTTAAACATTTAATCTACTGCTTCAGCGTCTCCTAGAGATCTTTTATTTATTTTTTATTCTGGATTTAATCATAGATTTGTATGAATAGAAGTATTCCTTTCTTAAAATTTATTTTTCCTTCAATCGTTTATGAGAATTATCCTTTTCTGTATTTTTTGATGCTTATGGGCTGTCATTTGCATTTAGATATCATGACTTCCATTTTCTTTTTTGTTACATCGGTTAAATATGTTAATTACTTGGGTATAAATCTTTTTATATATTTTTGACTGATGAAATTAATGTGTGCAGTAAATGCTTTAGGTCCTCCATGTCTTTCCATCTTGTATACATGTCCTATAACAACCATAACAAAGTTCGGACTTGTTTAAGGAATTTGCTAGGGCCATCGCCGTCTAAGGAGCTCAGGGTTATGCTCGAACTTCTACCAAATTGATGACCACCAAAGTGACATTATAATTGATCTAGGCAATTGGATTTTCCTCTTAAATCTACAAATTCCTATGCATGATGCTCTCCAACTTGAAGACGGGTGCTAGAAAATGTTGCCAACTAGACATTCAAAGTTGGCCGCACTTGTCATTATATTGGCCACTTGGCAAGTCTTATTTAAACGATCAAGTGGTGTCAGTGCCAGCTATGCAGATAAGGATTGCGTTAATGCAAATATTTATGAGCCAAACCCTAGAGGTGAAGTCTTATATCTTTTTTGTGATAGAGACCCTTTTGCAGCCGCTTTGCCCTCAGCAGACAGGAACCTCCATCTCTAATTCTGCAGCACCGTCTTCTTGTTCTCTTGGGTGAGATCTTCTATAACTTAACAAGGATACAATTTCTGTTGTTAAATTTACTGATCTAATGCTATGTGATTATTACTGCCATTTCTGTTTTATCTGATTATCAAAGTTAGTGTTTTGAAATAGTTATTCAGATCTGGTTGTCTGACATCAGGAATTAACGTTGATGGCCAATGGTTTAGGATTGAATTAGCATCGCCCGAGCTATACCATGTGGACTAGAATCAAAATTAGCTTCCTAGTGAAAGAATAAATTTAATAGTAAAAGAAGGTGGTTCTGTAAATTTGCATCTTAATTTCTAAGTAGAATCCTGATAACTAATTCAAGATATCTTTTCCTTGCAGATAGATTAAGGGCATGTTTAATAGGAGAGATTGAACTTTCATCTGTCCTGATTGGTCGTCCCATGTTGATAATGATGCAGGACTACGAGTCCCTAGATTTGTGTCCAATCCTGTGTTTGTGAGGGTGGGACCAAAAGGGGTGGGGTTGGTTCTCCTTCCTATGGGGTTACCCAATCCCACCACTGCCTTTGGGATTGTCAATCCTTAGGCTGGGAGAAAAGTTCCAGTCAATAGATTTTTATCCAATAGCCAAAATATTGTTTTTTACATCTTTTTCTTACATATCCACCAGTTAGAATTTTGAAAGCTACCTTTCTTAGTTTGTCCAACAATAAATCCAAGTAAAAAACTAAAAACAAGTAACTTGTGTACATGTCCTATTCCACTGTTTGGTTCCTTGTTATGGACTGACAGTCCCACCAATCTTCAAGCCTCTGATATCCTACTTAAACAATCCAACTTTGCTGGTAATCAAACATGCGGTGGGTATTTGTCCTGTATTAGTGTATGGTGTGAATGTTTAGCGGTGCAGGAGTGGCAGAAGAAAAAAACCTGGAGGGTGGCGGGGCATAAGCAAATTTTTTTTCATTTATCAATTACATTCAGAAATTTAGTAATTTCTTACATCATGAATGTGTGGGTTAGGAAAAGTTAAAAAAATGAAACCGTAATTACGCTAACTCTTGGCTAATAAAACAATCATGCAAAAAAATTTTATATCTTGATTGCATCAGCCTGCTAAGTCCTCCGCTTTGAAGGTACCTTGGTCTTTTGGTGAAAGGTTTGGTATGGCAGGTTTTACTTATCTAGCATTGAGGCCCATTATAATTATGTTATAGCCAATATTATGTGATATATTTTAGATCTTCTGTGAAATAGGCTAAATTTTGCAAGATCCTGATCACTGTATGTTTTCTATTGTCAAGTGAATAGGATAGAATCATCATGTTTACTGTTTGTGGCAGAAGTAAGACTTATATACTATTGTACCTATCCAGAACTATCACAATTACTATTCAGATGCTGTTGTAATAATTCAACAATGTTGCTTGCTGAAATGACAAAAAAATTTCTTTCCTTTTTTTTTTTCAAATCTTAGATTACTTGAAGTGTTAAAGAAAACGAGATAATGGACTTCTCCAAGGAAGTGAAGAGAAAACAACTTGAGTCTCCTACTTCAAACCAACATGTGTCTTCCAAATCGGTAGACAGATTATCCATCTTACCAGTGGATCTTCGTAGGCACATCATATCCTTTTTCCCGATGCAAGATGCTGGGAGAACCAGCATATTATCCAGGAATTGGAGTCGAATATGTGATTCACTTCCCAACTTGATCTTTGATTTTAGTTGTTTCCCTGGTTCAGTGAATAAACTAGACCGTTTTGTGGCATTCATTGACCAAATGGTTGCACGTCATGATGAGTCAAGCATTAAGACTTTCAAGATCAAATCCTGGGTAGAAGATGAGTCTCCCTCTCGTTTCAAAAATGCATGGATAACTTTTTCCGTGCAAAGGAATGTCGAGAATCTCAGCCTTATGCTGCATATTGCAGAACCCCTCATGCTGCCTTCTTGTCTCTTTAACTCCAAATCATTGAAGAATTTGGACTTGACGTTGTATCATCACATACTCAAGGTGCCTACACCTTCCAATATTCCTAATCTCAAGGAATTGTCTCTTACTGGTGTTGCTCTGGCTGATGATGACTCACTGCAAATACTCTTCTCAAGCTGTCCAGCTTTGGAAACTTTGAGCATAGATAGCAGTGATCTACACCATCTGCAATTTTAGATATTCACGCTTCTAAGTTGCAACATTTGTGGATATCTGATTCTGATCTGTCCTCCCTGAATTTGTTATCTGTTTCTGAATCTAATCTGAAGAACTTGAAGATATGTGAGTGTCTCATGGTTAGTAAGTCTGAAATCCATATTCAGACACCGGATCTCACAGTGTTTTTTATACGAGGCAAACACAGCACAGAGTACATATTTAGGGTCCATTTTATCTGTTTTATCTGTTTCTATTTTTTGTATTTCCTTGGAAAAACCTAATGCAGGGAGAGGAAGTGGTTGTATTACACATAGAATTAAGGAAATTGGAGGAGTGAAGAGCTTGGAAAATTCTGTGGAGAGTTTGTATCTGTCCGAAAGTTTCATCGAGGCATGCTTATTCTTCCTCCTCTTTTGCAAAATATGTGGTTTAGACATTTATTCCTAACCTCTGTTTTATGTGGACGTATTTTACTTACTTTTTATTTGTGGTTCAGGATCTCTATTCCCCAAACCATGATTTGACAAGTTGCATAGATACAACTCAATTTATGTGGCAGCAAAATTTGATTGTTCATATGCGACCTAGTCAACAGCATGTGCAGAAGACCATTGCACTTCTTAAGATGTTTCCAAATCTATGTGCGCTAAGAATCATCTTTTGCGTAAGTGTGTGCAATCTATTTTTTTCTTTTCTTGTGCACATCTTGTGCAGTCAAAGCCTTTTGACTTGTTTTGATTTTGTAATATTTATATTTTTCTTTGTGGGCTTTTGACCCACTTCCAAACTCTCCTGGCTCGGAAATATCTCGTGCATTTCTTGTGCATATCTTGTGCAATCAAAGCCTTTGACTTGTTGTCATTATGCATTTTTTATATTTTTATTTGTAGGCTTTTGACCCACCTCCAAACTGGCCTGCCTCAGAAAGTGTGATATATTTTAGATCTTCTGTGAAATAGGCTAAATTTTGCAAGATCCTGATCACTGTATGTTTTCTAATGTCAAGTGAATAGGATAGAATCATCATGTTTACTGTTTGTGGCGGAAGTAAGACTTATATACTATTGTACCTATCTAGAACTATCACAATTACTATTCAGCTGCTGTTGTAATAATTCAACAATGTTGCTTGCTGAAATGACAAAAAAATTTCTTTCCTTTTTTTTTTTTTCAAATCTTAGATTACTTGAAGTGTTAAAGAAAACGAGATAATGGACTTCTCCAAGGAAGTGAAGAGAAAACAACTTGAGTCTCCTACTTCAAACCAACATGTGTCTTCCAAATCGGTAGACAGATTATCCATCTTACCAGTGGATCTTCGTAGGCACATCATATCCTTTCTCCCGATGCAAGATGCTGGGAGAACCAGCATATTATCCAGGAATTGGAGTCGAATATGTGATTCACTTCCCAACTTGATCTTTGATTTTAGTTGTTTCCCTGGTTCAGTGAATAAACTAGACCATTTTGTGGCATTCATTGACCAAATGGTTGCACGTCATGATGAGTGAAACATTAAGACTTTCAAGATCAAATCCTGGGTAGAAGATGAGTCTCCCTCTCGTTTCAAAAATGCATGGATAACTTTTTCCGTGCAAAGGAATGTCGAGAATCTCAGCCTTATGCTGCATGTTGCAGAACCGCTCATGCTTCCTTCTTGTTTCTTTAACTCCAAATCATTGAAGAAGTTGGACTTGACGTTGTATCATCACATACTCAAGGTGCCCACACCTTCCAATCTTCCTAATCTCAAGGAATTGTCTCTTACTGGTGTTGCTCTGCCTGATGATGACTCACTGCAAATACTCTTCTCAAGCTGTCCAGCTTTGGAAACTTTGAGCATAGATAGCAGTGATCTACACCATCTGCAAATTTTAGATATTCACGCTTCTAAGTTGGAACATTTGTGGATATCTGATTCTGATCTGTCCTCCCTGAATTTGTTATCTGTTTCTGAATCTAATCTGAAGAACTTGAAGATATGTGAGTGTCTCATGGTTAGTAAGTCTGAAATCCATATTCAGACACCGGATCTCACAGTGTTTTTATACGAGGCAAACACAGCACAGAGTACAAATTTAGGGTCCATTTTGTCTGTTTTATCTGTTTCTATTTTTTGTATTTCCTTGGAAAAACCTAATGCAGGGAGAGGAATGGTTGTATTACACATAGAATTAAGGCAATTGGAGGAGTGAAGAGCTTGGAAAATTCTGTGGAAGTTTGTATCTGTCTGAAAGTTTCATCGGGGCATGCTTATTCCTTCCTCCTCTTTTGCAAAATATGTGGTTTAGGCATTTATTCCTAACCTCTGTTTTATGTGGATGTATTTTACTTACTTTTTATTTGTGGTTCAGGATCTCTATTCCCCAAACCATGATTTGACGAGTCGTATGGAAACAACTCAATTTATGTGGCAGCAAAATTTGATTGTTCATATGCGACCTACTCAACAGCATGTGCAGAAGACCATTGCACTTCTTGAGATGTTTCCAAATCTATGTGCTCTAGGAATCATCTTTTGCGTAAGTGTGTGCGATCTATTTTTTTTTTCCTTGTGCACATCTTGTGCAGTCAAAGCCTTTGACTTGTTTTGATTTTGTAATATTTGTATTTTTATTTGTGGGCTTTTGACCCACCTCCAAACTCTCCTGCCTCGGAAATATCTTGTGCATTTCTTGTGCATATCTTGTGCAATCAAAGCCTTTGACTTGTTTACATTTTGCATTTTTTATATTTTTATTTGTAGGCTTTTGACCCACCTCCAAACTGGCCTGCATCGGAAATACATTTTCAAGATTTGGATCTTGGAGAGTCACTAAATTGCCTGGAATATATTGAAATTGCAAACTTTGAGGGGCATGAGAGTGAACTTGTGATGGTGCAAGTTTTGCTTGCCAATGCAAAATATCTAGATGACATGAAGATTTGCCTATCCAATATGCATGATCAAACTGGTCGCCCTGCGATGGCAAATGTTGAGAGGAGGAAGTCAATCGAAGAGAAGCTGTGCAGCTTTAAAAAAGCATCCCCATTGGCGTCAGTAGTTTTGCCAAATTCATTTTGGGCGACTAGTGAGCGGGTAATTGTAGTGATGCTTTTGGCCTTTTATTTTTGGCACTGTACTTAGATCTCATTCCTCGTTCAGGATCCAAATTTGATCATTTCTATTTCTGTTACCTGTTTGGATTTTTTTTTTCAAAAAACAGTTTTCTGTTTTCAGAAAACAAAAATCTTTTAGTCAGCTTGTGTTTGAAAACTATTTCAAGGGAGAATTTTCAGAATTTAGATGCCTTCCTTGAAAGCAAGAAAAACTGTTTCCAGATTAGTTTGAAACTATTTCAAGCTCAAAATGAAAACAATTGGAGAACAATAGAGTGTTCAAGTTTTTCAGTGTTCTGTATTTTCATACTGGAAACAGCACAAATCCTGAACTCTGGGATAAGGGATTCTGAGCAGGTATTTCGGAAACAAATACAAGACTTATTTGTTTACTTCTTGTACAGTATTTATCTGAAGAAGAGAATTTTTAACCAGGAGCCTTTCTAGAAGTTGGCGTAAAGCAGAATATCTACATCCACTTGTGAGCTTTCTTTTTGGTCTCCTCTTTCCTTCTTTTTTGTTGAATGAAACATAGTTGCATTGTTTACTGAACTTGGTGGTATTTGATGGATTGAAAACGCGCTTTTATGGTTCACATTAGAGCCACTATCTTTACTTTGTTTGTAAAGCCCAGGAAAAAAAAAAAAAAAATCCTAACCTTACAGAGATCCAAATGTCGGCGTTTAAAGAATTGATTCAGCCGATTAAATGAAAAATTAACCTTATGGTGGTTATAAATGGGACTGATCGAATCTTGAGAACAAGTAATTCCATACAATTTTAGGAAAAATTCCTGTTTATTGACTGTTCTTCGTTCGGGAAAGCTGTCCGCTACACCAATTGATTTTCGAGTGGAGGATCAGGAATTGGAGGCTTGTTGACTCGATTAAACCGACTGTGTATCACGCCTGGCCATTCCGATTCTGGGAAGAGCTTCCATCTCGGATTTCAACTGAGATTTCAGGTACAATCTTGGAATTTCTGTTTCGAGTTTCTCAAGTTGAAATGGGTGAAGAAGAACTGACCCGGTTTCTTCCGGGTCAGGGCTGGTTGGTGGGCTCAGGTTATTTGGTTGAATTGGGCCGGCCCAGACAGTTTGGGCCGGACAGAAGATTACCGGGTCTGGACCATGGCCGGTGGGCCAGGTCCAGACCAGTGAATAAGATTGGGTCACGGGACCGGATCCAGATTCCAGATCCGGCCCAGGAAAATAATTAAATAAATAAAATATACAGAAATTAGAAAAAATGGCCAGAAAATAAGGAAATGGCGGGTTCAAGCCCTTCTAGACCAGTTCTTGGCCAATTCAAGGTATAAAAACGAAAGAAATTAAATTGTCTACTTGGTTTGTGGCCGTTCAAGGGTAAACCGGACGGTTCATTGGTGAACTGGCCAGTTGAAGATTAAAGAAATTAAGAAAAATTAGAAAAAACCACCGGTTTAACTTAATTAAGTTCGATTCAGGATAAACCTTGATCGGTTCAGCGAATTTAAATCCGGTTTCATGATTTTTAAACTGGTTCAATTTATTACAAGGCTAGTTCAGTGAGTTTATAACTGGTTTAGTGGGTTTTAAGACCGGTTTAAGAGATTAAGGCCGATTTAATGATTTTTGAGACTAGTTTAGTGGGGTTCTTAACTAGTTCAATGCTTTTATCACTGGTTCGATGGGTTAATGTTCGGTTCAATGGGTCAAAGTTTCGGGTTAGTTTTGTTTTATCGGTTCGGGACTTTAAAACTTCCGAAATAGCTTGAAACATGAAAACTAACAATATAGTTGGGTTTTTAGGAGGAATTTAGTCTTTAATTAACTTTGAGACATGTTACATTCTAAAATGAATATTTTGATTAATTCTAGATTTATTAATTGACTTTTGGAAAGCTGAACCGCGCAAAGCTCAATTTTTGTGATTCTTGGTTTCTATGAGTAATATTATATATTTATGTGTTTTAAATGTTGTTATACTTGTTCAAAATTCCTGTTTTTATATAAATTGAAAATTTATTACAGTTATTATCCAGTTGAACTTAAATTGTTAGAAAGTTACGAGAGATGTATATGTCATTTCTGATTTGTTGGAAAAAACTTCTGAATTTCTAACTTCAAGTACTGATACATGTTTAAGACTTTGAAAAATTGTAACTTTCTTTGTTAAACTCTGATAAATGATTTTAAGGGAGTATCATACTGTTAGAACACTGTAGCTAACGGCAATAGGCATTAGACTGGATGCACCCTGACCTGTATGCATAGTTAGTAGAGGGTGATGCTAGACTATCACGTGTAGCTGACGTGATAGGTCTGTTTATTGATTTCCGGCAGACTGCGAGTCGCCATCTTGATATATGTATATCGGCACACCTTGAGGTTGCCCTCCTGTTTTTGTTCATTTTTCGGTATCGAACTTCCTAACTTGTGAAATTTGAAAATTATGATTTTATGCTACTAATACCTGATATATATATCTTGTCATATAAATATGTATTATTAATCACTAGGTCAATAGACTTATTATTTTATTTTTCAGACTTAGGTTCAACCTTAACGACAGATCCTGTGGTGTGAGAGGAGTCGATTGATATTGATTCCTGATTCTAGTTGACTTGTTCCTCAGTATAGTAGTCAGTCTTGTTTCCTTCTGATGTGTTGTTTCGTTTTAGTTGGCTTAATGATCACAGATAGAGTTTCAGATATTAATAAGTGTATTACACTTTTGACAATTTGTATCAAATTTTGAATAGCGTATTAAGTTAAGTTTTATTTTGTTCTGTTAAAATTTTGATCATGTGAGGCTTGCGGGGGTTGGGTTTTATCTTGATTCTAGTGTCGGTTACGGATCTGACTTCCGGGTCGTGACATTGATACATATTGGAAGTCTGGTTTGGATATTCCTATCTTTCAGCTTATTTATTACAGCTTTTTTCTCTAAAGCTGAATAGCATAGTATTTACGGATCCGTGCGAATGATATTGAGGTGTTTCCATTGTTGTCATATGGGCATTTTCTTTTAGCCGTGTACTTTAGATGAGAATATTTGAGCAAGTGAAATTGGATGATGAAGGTGAGATGGTACTTCTCAGTTATCAAATAAATCATATATATGAATTTATATTTAATTATAGAATTTAGTTAAATATAATCATGATTATCAATAATCTTAATTTGCAGTATATGCAACGCTTGTATGCGTACAGAAGTTTAATGAAAGTACTCTTATATCTGGATAATTACAATTGTCAGTTGGAGGTTCTGGCTCTTTCTTATATGAATTGCTGAAAACGCTCTCATTTCGTTTCCCTTCTTGATTAATTAGAATTAGAATAATAAAATTTAAAATATTTTTACATATCCTTTTGTGTTGATTGGAAATTAAATTATTTCTTTAAAAATTAGATTGTCAGGTTTTCTCATTCACGAATAGACTAAACATAGAAAAAATAAAAATAAAAACTTCCCTTTAATAAATAACCACAAAAGTTTATTCTTTGAATTCGCTTTTTCATTCTCTCTTTTAGTGGAATAAAGCTAAATTTTGAATTATCCTTCTTTCCTTTTCTTTTGATTGGGAATTATCATTCTTTCCTTAAATAAATATATTCTCATAATTTGGTTCAAAAAATTGAACCAAATTATGTAAATCTATTAAGTCACGATGTAATTTGGTTTAATTTATTTTGTAAAAGAAATGGTTTGGTTCGTCCCTTGACCATTAAACAAACTGTATAATAGAAGCGAACAATATAATTTAAATATATATAAAATTAAAAATATATGTATATATATAATTTATTTTTATTGCTCGATTGTGTTATTTTTTTTTTTTTATATTTATACTTTTTTTTATACTCGATTGTTTTTGTTTATTAGAGAGTAATTTTTATTATTACAATTTGCTATATAATATGTTATTGTTATAATTAGTTGATCCATGATATATTTGTTGAATTAAACAAGTTGAAAAAAATATTTAATGTTTATTTTTAGGATAGATTTTGTTAAAATTTTTTTGTAAAATAGATTATAAATTTTGATTTGAAATTAAACTTAATTATGAATGAAGGTTTAGTTTAGTTTAGTTTTTAAAATTACAAATTGTAAAAGATAATTTGGTTTATACTTAGACTTTAAACCAAACCTGATCTCACCACGAACACCCTTAATCTTATTCACTAATTGACAAAAAGGAAAAAAAAATAAGAATAGAAGTGTAAAACCCCTAGGGCTAAATTGAAATTCTAGAAGTTTAAGGGACTTAAAAAAAAAATTGGGGATTCAAACGTCTGAACGTTTAGACATTCGGATTTGACGAATTAATACATTGAATCCAAATTAAATTTGGAAGTTTTTATAAAAAATTTTTATATAAGGACCATCGAGTGGAGCAAATTAACAAAAGCCCTCGCCTAAATTCGAAAAATCAAGTTTCAAATTCTGAAAATTGAGGATCGAAGTTGTCGGCTGGATCTGTCAGGAGTCGAGTGGTTTGATTCGAAGAAAAGCAGTCAAATTGAAGCTATTCAAGCGATTGAACCAATCAATGAGCTTCGTTTGAGTATTTCGAGCTTCGTAGAAGGATCAATTCCAAGAGATTGAGGTAAAATTCCAGATTTGTTTCAAATTAAGTGTTTCGGGTGTCTGGTTTCTAGGTTGAAGAGAAACAACCCCAATGGTTTCGGGTTGGCCCAGTTTAATGGGCTCAGGCGGGGACTTTGGGTTGATGGAAATTAAAGAGCTTGGGCCATGGCCGACCAGCCAGGCCCAGCCCAATAGAATTTTAAAATAAAATAAGAAATAAATTTCAGAAAACAGAAAATAGGGAAGAAATAAAGAACTGGCCAGTTCAGTCACTTCTGGACCGGTTTTTGGCCTGTTCAAGGTACCAAAACGAAGGAAATTAAATTATCTACTTGGTTTGTGGCCGATTCAAGGGTAAACCGGCCGGTTTAATGGTGAACCGGTTGGTCCAAGATTAAAGAAGTTAAGAAAAATTAGAAAAAAAACCCGCGGTTTAACTTAATTAAGTTCGGTTCAGGGTAAATCTTAAACTAGTTCAGTGGTTCTAAATCCGGTTCATTGACGTTTATGGTTGGTTCAATGTATTTCAAGGTCGGTTCAATGGATTTAAGACCGGTTCCATGGGTTTTTCGACCGGTTTAATGGATTTAAGGCCAATTTAATGGTTTTGAGGCTTGTTTAGTGGTTTCTTTCTGTCCGGTTCAGTAGTTTTTCTCACTGGTTTAGTAAGTTTCATGTTTGGTTCAATATGTAGGAGGTTCGGTCCAGTGTTATGTTGATCAGTTTAAGATTTTAAAATTCCCGAAATGGCTTGAAGCATAAAAACTAAGGATATAGTTGGGTTTTTAGGAGGAATTTAGTCTTTAATTAACTTTGAGACATATTACATTCTAAAATGAATATGTTGATTATTTCTAGATTTATTGGTTGACTTTCGGAGAGCTAAACTGCACGAAGTTCGATTTTCGTGATTCTCAGTTTCTGTGAGTAATAGTAGATATTTATATGTTTAAGTGTGATTTTACTTGTTTAAATTTTCAATTTTTATATAAATTGAAAATTTATTTAAGTTATTATCCAGTTGAACTTAAATTATTAGAAAAGTTATGAAGGACGTATATGTCATTTCTGATTTGTTGGAAAATTTCTGAATATCTGATTTCAAGTACTGATACATGTTTAAAACTTTGAAAAATTGTAACTTTCTCTGTTAAACTCTGATAAATGATTTTAAGGGAGTATCGTACTGTTAGAACACTGTAACTAACAGCAATATGTGTTAGATTGAGTGCAGCTTGTCCTGTATTCCTAGCTAGTAAAGGTGGTGCTAGACTATCACGTATAGCTGATGTGATAGGCCTGTTTATTGATTTCTAGCAGATTGTGAGTCGTCGTCTTGATATATGTATATCGGCACACCATGAGGTTGCCCTCTTGTTTCTGTTCAGTTCTCAGTGTCGAACTCCCTAACTTGTGTAATTTGAAAACTATGATTTTATGCTACGAATGTCTGATATATGTCTCTTCTTATATAAATATGTATTGAATACCTGATATATGTCTCTTGTTATATAAATATGTATTATTATTCAACGAGTCAATAGGCTCATTATTTTATTTTTCAGACTCAGGTTTGATCTTACTAATAGATTCAGTGGTGTGAGAGGGTTGGTTGACATCTGTTTTTGTGCTTCCAGTTGACTTTGTTTTGGAGTATAGTAGTTAGTTCTTGTTTCCTTCTGATGTATTATTTAGCTTTTTTGTGCTCTAATATCATAAGCAGGATTTCAGTTGTAAAGACTTGGTTTAGTATTCGCTTTGTATTTTAGACTTTATTTCAGAAATTGTGATTTCCATATTAAATCCCGTACTTGAAAGGCTTGTGAGGTTGGGATTTGTTCTGACCTTAGTACTGGTTATGGACTCGACTACCGGGTTGTGACCATAAGCTTTCCTAGGAAAGAAATAACAAGATGAGATCGAGAAATTCAATTTTTACACCATTTAAATTTGCCATGGTTCACAAATGCATTTATACTTGCGTGCCTGATGCACAGAGATGATGATATATTTCATGGGCGCTAGAAGAAGGGGTTGCGAAAATGGAATTCTATATATTCCAAACAAACCAACTTCCGTTAACAATTGTAACGAGAAAATATAAATAAACGTTCAAGGGTTTTAGTGATCCACTCCCTTTAATAGATCCAAAATGATTTTATTTTTAATTTTATTTTGTGTTTGGGAGACGTAATTAAGTTGGTTAACTTGAAAGATTTGGCATGAAACCCTACTTTAACATGATAGTGAACCACTTGGACGCGCACATGTCATGGGGATTGGCAATGGCATTTGTGGTGGACAATGGGCCCACACCACTGTCTCCAAGGACTTATTTGATATTAGTTATTTTTCCAGTGAGCAGCATCTTAACAAATTAATATAAAAATTAATAAAAAAATGATATATGAACATGATTTTTTAATTTTAATTTTTTATATTTTATCAAATAACGAAAAAATTTGTAGGTATAATTTTAAATATTAAATTATTTCATAAACAATTAAAATAAATTTGTTCAATTTTATACTTTTTAAATTTAAAAATAAAATATAAAAAATAAATTTTATTTTTTAAATTTAAAAATAAAAAATTTAAAATATCTAATATTGATATATATAATTAAAAATATTAAATAATTAATTTTTATTTAATTAACTAAATATAAAAAAATAAAAAAAAAAAAATTATGGGCACATGTCACTTTGTCATTGATTTATTAAAGTGTTACTTCACTGGTAGCATCAAATGAACCGCTTCCAAAGTGATTTGCTCCAGCGATCCGCCCGGTGGGAGTGCTTTACTTTATGGAATCTCTCCATTATTATCATATTATTATTTTTATTTTTCATTATTTTTGGAGTAGAATAGAGCTTAATAAAAATTATTAATGGATTATTTTTTTATTATAAGAATAAATTAAAAACTATTTAACTAAATTTAAACAGAAACGAGTGTTTTTTACTTTTATTTTATTTTATTAAGACGAGCTCGTGATGCAGTCAAGGGTCAGGATTTAACTGGAAAATTTTCCAAAACTGAATTAACCGAGTTGCGGAGTTGCAGAGCGTGTCTCAGCTCAGCCGGGCGTCGCCCTAGTAATCCATTCACTGCTGAAACGAGTTGAGAACTTGCCTTCCAGCTCAAATTTATTTAGTCCTTGAAAGTTCCAATGCTCGATTGTTTCGTGACATGCAATCTATTGGTCAATGAATATCACAAAATTGTCAATATTTTCTTGAATAACCCTGAAAATCAAATATCAATTAAGAAAAAAGGAGCCATGTCCGGCTTCTGGTCCGGAAGTTATCCGGCTTCTTACTGCATCTTCATTGGAAGTAAGAGTATGAAGTGCGAATGTCCTGCTCAGCTAATTTCGGCACATCTTCACATTCTGAAAGGATGCACTGGTTTCAGTAAGAGGCTTCATTGTATCTTATTATTTTTCTGGCATATGCTTGCTTGGATTTCAATTCTCAGTTGCCAGTAAGTTCCTCATCTTAGTCTCCTTGTTTGTTCCTTTCCTCCTTCCGGATTAACGGATTGTATTTTGATCCGTACAGCTCTCATCTCTTTGATCGCAATAACCTCTGTTTTATATGAATGTGGTTTGTTAATCAAAATTTTTAACACTTTCCGTCTTTGGCTTAACAAAAGAAAGAAGGTTCTGAACAATTTAAGGACAAGCCAACAGAAATTTGACAAGTTATTTATTTTCCCTTGAGAAATAAATATCATTTACACACGTTTTTCCCCAGTATTGACCTCTCCGTTTCATAGTAATTTCCATTATAAATAATATGTGCCATCTAAGTACAGTGGTTTTTTATTACACCATAGGAAATCATTTATTGGTGAAACTTTCCTTCTTATAAGAGGACTGCAGTAACTATGCTAAGGATTCATGGAGTTTAGGAATTTATACGAACAAGGGTCTATATGTTTGGCCTGAGAAGCCTAAAGCGACATCAATTATTCACATAATAACCACATATTTGAATTCACCGTTAGCTGCTTGTCGTTCCGCGCGATCATTTTAGACTAGTTTCAGATAAGATGGTTCTCAAGTATGCTGATTGATGAACATATGACTAAGATGCCCTAAGCTGTGGAAAATTAAGGTCTTCATTTTACACCTCACAATAATAAAAAACTTGAAAAATATTTTTCCTCCATTTTGACAATTCCTTGTTAGCATTAGATGTCTTACGGGGAGATCATTTTGGCAGAAATCTCTGAATAAGTGACCGAAAAATGAATAAGGACCGAAATAAAACCAGCATGATGGAATCTCAACAAAACATGAAACCACTTACTTGGAAACATTGACAGGCCATTCAATTTTGTCCTTCTCATGCTAAATGTGGGTGAGAACTAGAAATTTATCATAAAAGGAGGATGATTTGGTCCCTGCAGTTTCTTATTCTAGCTACCAATCGTTTCCTGCAGGGAAAGACAGCTGGAGTGAGCCTATTATGATCTGCTTTTGCTGTGTCAAATTCCCACAAGAGATTTGACTTATCTATCATATTTCTTTCTATAGTACGTAATGATATGTGGTTTTGAAAAGCTATAACACAGATCTTAAGATTCAGTTGTAGGCTTTTATCAGATCTCTTTCAGTTAAGATTTATTATGTAATGGCTTAAACGTGGCTTTTGAAATTGGATCATAATGAGGTGGAAAAGGTCAAGTATTTTATGTTATTGGTTTTTCTTTTATTTGCAAAAATGCTTCTGCTGAAAAACTTTGGTTGAGAACTATGACTCTAAGATGCACGGTTACAGATATGGTGGCTTTATTGGAGATGAAGCAGGCGTAGACATGCCAACATGAAAAATTAAATGAAATGTAGGGTAGGGCATGTTTGGAATATGATAACAGTTTTTACATGTACAATTGAAAGTAATAAGAATCTCTTCAACGTTTTTTTTTGCAAATATATTCATATTTTGAGTACTGGAATGATGAGATAGTTTTATGTCTTCCTAGAAGGAGACATGAACAAAAAATCTTGACATTTACTTTAGAATGGTTTGTTCATAAATATATTAGTGGCTTCAATTTGAGAAAATTAATGAAGGGGATCTGTTGGCAAACCCACATAGTCTGAATTATTCTTTTACTGAATTTATTTCTTCAAGATGCATATGTCTAATTGTGAGATATGTCTCCTAACTATTTGCCAAGCGCCTGGTTTGGAATAACTAAAAGGTTTAGTAGGACACATTTGGCTGTATGCCTGACATGTCAGTGAGTGTACAGTGGGTGTCAGTTATGGCACATTTGACAAGTTCTTTGTGTGTTTGACATGGACATGGTACACTCTACAAGTATTCCAACTTCTAAAGCCATACCTGTGGAACTTAAAATGACGAGACTGTCTTGTTTTGGTTTCCCTTAGGAAATGGATTCTTATTAGCTTTATTAAAATTTAAACATTTAATCTAGTGCTTCAGCGTCCCCTAGAGATCTTTTATTTATTTTTTATTCTGGATTTAATCATAGATTTGTATGAATAGAAGTATTCCTTTCTTAAAATTTATTTTTCCTTCAATTGTTTATGAAAATTATCCTTTTCTGTATTTTTTTTATGCTTATGGGCTGTGATTTGCATTTAGATATCATGACTTCCATTTTCTTTTTTGTTACATCAGTTAAATATGTTAATTACTTGGGTATAAATCTTTTTATATATTTTTGACTGATGAAATTAATGTGTGCAGTAAATGCTTTAGGTCCTCTATATGTTTTTCCATCTTGTATACATGTCATATAACAACCATAACAAAGTTTGGTCTTTTTTAAGGAATTTGCTAGTGCCATCACCATCTAAGGAGCTCAGGGTTATGCTCGAACTTCTACCAAATTGATGACCACCGAAGTGACATTATAATTGATCTAGGCAATTGGATTTTCCTCTTAAATCTACAAATTCCTATGCATGATGCTCTCCCACTTGAAGACGGGTGCTAGAAAATGGTGCCAACTAGACATTCAAAGTTGGCCACACTTGTCATTATATTGGCCACTTGGCAAGTCTTATTTAAACGATCGAGTGGTGTCAGTGCCAGCTATGCAGATAAGGATTGCGTTAATGAAAATATTTATGACCCAAACCCTAGAGGTGAAGTCTTATATCTTTTTTGTGATAGAGACCCTTTTGCAGCCGCTTTGCACTCAGCAGACAGGAACCTCCAGATCCAATTCTGCAGCACCGTCTTCTTGTTCTCTTGGGTGAGATCTTCTATAACTTAACAAGGATTTACAATTTCTGTTGTTAAATTTACTGATCTAATGCTATGTGATTATTACTGCCATTTCTGTTTTATCTGATTATCAAAGTTAGTGTTTTGAAATAGTTATTCAGATCTGGTTGTCTGACATCAGGAATTAACGTTGATGGCCAATGGTTTAGGATTGAATTAGCATCGCCTGAGCTATACCATGTGGGCTAGAGTCAAAATTAGCTTCCTAGTGAAAGAATAAATTAAATAGTAAAAGAAGGTGGTTCTGTAAATTTGTATCTTAATTTCTAAGTAGAAATCCTGATAACTAATTCAAGATATCTTTTCCTCGCAGATAAATTAAGGGCATGTTTAATAGAAGAGATTGAACTTTCATCTGTCTTGATTGGTAGTCCCATGTTGATAATGATGCAGGACTAGTCCCTAGATTTGTGTCCAATCCTGTGTTTGTGAGGGTGGGACCAAAAGGGGTGGGGTTGGTTCTCCTTCCTATGGGTTACCCAATCCCACCACTCCCTTTGGGATGGTCAATCCTTAGGCTGGGAGAAAAGCTCCAGTCAATAGATTTTTATCCAATAGCCAGAAAATTGTTTTTTACATCTTTTTCTTACATATCCATCAGTTAGAATTTTGAAAGCCACCTTTCTTAGTTTGTCCAACAATAAATCCAAGTAAAAAACTAAAAACAAGTAACTTGTGTACATGTCCTATTCCACTGTTTGATTCCTTGTTATGGGACTGACAGTCCCACCAATCTTCAAGCCTCTGATATCCTGCTTAAACAATCCAATCTTTGCTGGTAATCAAACATGCTGTGGGTATTTGTCCTGTATTAGTGTATGGTGTGAATGTTTAGTGGTGCAGGGCTGGCAGAAGAAAAAAACCTGGAGGGTGGTGGGGTATAAGCAATTTTTTTTTTTCATTTATCAATTACATTCAGAAATTTAGTAATTTCTTACATCATTTATATGTGGGTTAGGAAAAGTAAAAAAATGAAACCGTAATTACCCTAACTCTTGGCTAATAAAACAATCATGCAAAAAAATTTTATATCTTGATTGCATCAGCCTGTTAAGTCCTCTGCTTTGAATGTACCTTGGTCTTTTGCTGAAAGGTTTGGTAAGGCAGGTTTAACTTATCTAGCTTTGAGGCCCATTATAATTATGTTATAACCAATATTATGTGATATATTTTAGATCTTCTGTGAAATAGGCTAAATTTTGCAAGATCCTGATCACAGTATGTTTTCTAATGTCAAGTGAATAGGATAGAATCATCATGTTTACTGTTTGTGGCAGAAGTAAGACTTATATACTATTGTACCTATCCAGAACTATCACAATTACTATTCAGCTGCTGTTGTAATAATTCAACAATGTTGCTTGCTGAAATGACAAAAATATTTCTTTCTTTGTTTCTGTTTTTTTTTAATCTTAGATTACTTGAAGTGTTAAAGAAAACGAGATAATGGACTTCTCCAAGGAAGTGAAGAGAAAACAACTTGAATCTCCTACTTCAAACCAACGTGTGTCTTCCAAATCAGCAGACAGATTATCTATCTTACTGGTGGATCTTCGTGGGCACATCATATCCTTTCTTCCGATGCAAGATGCTGGGAGAACCAGCATATTATCCAGGAATTGGAGTTGAATATGTGATTCACTTCCCAACTTGATCTTTGATTTTAGTTGTTTCCCTGGTTCAGAGAATAAACTAGACTGTTTTGTGGCATTCATTGACCAAATGGTTGCCCGTCATGATGAGTCAAGCATTAAGACTTTCAAGATCAAATCCTGGGTAGAAGATGAGTCTCCCTCTCGTTTCAAAATGCATGGATAACTTTTTCCATGCAAAGGAATGTCGAGAATCTCAGCCTTATGCTGCATATTGCAGAACCACTCATGCTACCTTCTTGTCTCTTTAACTCCAAATCATTGAAGAAGTTGGACTTGACGTTGTATCATCACATACTCAAGGTGCCTACACCTTCCAATCTTCCTAATCTCAAGGAATTGTCTCTTACTGGTGTTGGTCTGCCTGATGATGACTCACTGCAAATACTCTTCTCAAGCTGTCCAGCTTTGGAAACTTTGAGCATAGATAGCAGTGATCTACACCATCTGCAAATTTTAGATATTCACGCTTCTAAGTTGCAACATTTGTGGATATCTGATTCTGATCTGTCCTCCCTGAATTTGTTATCTGTTTCTGAATCTAATCTGAAGAACTTGAAGATATGTGGGTGTCTCATGGTTAGTAAGTCTGAAATCCATATTCAGACACCGGATCTCACAGTGTTTTTATATGAGACAAACACAGCACAGAGTACAAATTTAGGGTCCATTTTATCTGTTTTATCTGTTTCTATTTTTTGTATTTCCTTGGAAAAACCTAATGCAGGGGGAGGAAATGGTTGTATTACACATAGAATTAAGGCAATTGGAGGAGTAAAGAGCTTGGAAAATTCTGTGGAAAGTTTGTATCTGTCTGAAAGTTTCATCGGGGCATGCTTATTCCTTCCTCCTCTTTTGCAAAATATGTGGTTTAGACATTTATTCCTAACCTCTGTTTATGTGGATGTATTTTACTTACTTTTTATTTGTGGTTCAGCATCTCTATTCCCCAAACCATGATTTGACAAATCGCATAGATGCAACTCAATTTATGTGGCTGCAAACTTCGATTGTTCATATGCGACCTAGTCAACAGCATGTGCAGAAGACCATTGCACTTCTTAAGATGTTTCCAAATCTATGTGCTCTAGGAATCATCTTTTGCGTAAGTGTGTGCAATCTATATTTTTTTTTCTTGTGCACATCTTGTGCACATCTTGTGCAGTCAAAGCCTTTGACTTGTTTTGATTTTGTAATATTTATATTTTTATTTGTGGGCTTTTGACCCACTTCCAAACTCTCCTGCCCGGAAATATCATGTGCATTTCTTGTGCATATCTTGTGCAATCAAAGCCTTTGACTTGTTGTCATTTTGCATTTTTTATATTTTTATTTGTAGGCTTTTGACCGACCTCCAAACTGGCCTGCCTCGGAAATAGATTTTCAAGATTTGGATATTGGAGAGTCACTAAATTGCCTGGAATATATTGAAATTGCAAACTTTGAGGGGCATGAGAGTGAACTTGTGATGGTGCAAGTTTTGCTTGGCAATGCAAAAAATTTAGATGACATGAAGATTCGCCTATCCATAAGGCGTGATCAAACTGGTTGCCCTGCGATGGCAAATGTTGAGAGGAGGAAGTCAATTGAAGAGAAGCTGTGCAGCTTTAAAAAAGCATCCCCATTGGCGTCAGTAGTTTTGCCAACTTCATTTTGGGCTACTAGTGAGCAGGTAATTGTAGTGATGCTTTTGGTCTTTTATTTTTGGCACTGTACTTAGATCTCATTCCTCGTTCGGGATGCAAATTTGATCATTTCTATTTCTGTTGCCTGTTTGGATTTTTTTTTTCAAAAAACAGTTTTCTGTTTTCAGAAAACAAAATTTTTTAGTCAGCTTGTGTTTGAAAACTATTTCAAGGGAGAACTTTCAGAATTTAGATGCCTTCCTTGAAATCGAGAAAAACTGTTTCCAGATTAGTTTGAAACTATTTCAAGCTCATAATGAAAACAATTGGAGAGCAATAGAGTGTTCAAGTTTTTCAGTGTTCTGTATTTTCATACTGGAAAAAGCACAAATCCTGAACTCTGGGATAAGGGATTCTGAGCTGTTATTTCCGAAACAAATACAAGACTTATTTGTTTACTTCTTGTACAGTATTTGTCTGAAGAAGAGAATTTTTAACCAGGAGCCTTTCTAGAAGTTGGCGTAAAGCAGAATATCTACATCCACTTGTGAGCTTTTCTTTTTGGGTTCCTCTTTCATTCTCTTTTGTTGAATGAAACATATTTGCATTGTTTACTGAACTTGGTGGTATTTGATGGATTGAAAACGAGTTTTTATGGTTCACATTAGTGGCGCTATCTTTACTTTGATACGTATTGGAAGTCTGGTTTGGATATTCCTATCTTTCAGCTTATCTATTCCAGCTTTTTTTATCTAAAGCTGAATAGCATAGTATTTACGGATCCGTGCGAATATTGAGGTTTTTCCATTGTTGTCATATGGGCATTTTCTTTTAGCCGTGTACTCTAGATGAGAATATTGGAGCAAGTGAAATTGGATGAAGAAGGTGAGATGGTACTTCTCAGTTATCAAATAAATATCAGTTAAATATAATCATGATTATCAATAATCTTAATTTGGAGTATATGCAACGCTTGTATGCGTACAGAAGTTTAATGAAGGGACTCTAAAATCTGAATAATTACAATTGTCAGTTGGAGGTTCTGACTCTCTTTCTTACATGAATTGTTGAAAACTCTCTCATTTTGTTTCCCTTCTTGATTAATTAGAATTAGAAGAATAAAATTTAAAATATTTTAATTATCGTTTTCTATTGATCGTAAATTATATTATTTCATTAAAAAATTAGATAATCAGGTTATCTCATTCACTAATAGACTATACATAGAAAAAAATAAAAAGTAAAATCTTCACTTTAATAAATAACCAAAAAAGTTTATTCTTTGAATTCGCTATTTCATTCTCTCTTCTATTGGAATAAAGCTAAATTTTGAATTATCCTTCTTTACTTTTCTTTTGATTGGGAATTATCATTCTTTCCTTAAATAAATGCATTCTCATATTCTCAAGTTATCTTATTTAGGGTGTTTAAAAAATTGAACCATATTATGTAAATCTATTAAACCATGATTTAATTTGGTTTAATTTAATTTATAAAAGAAATGGTTTGGTTTGTCCTTTGACCATTAAACAAATTGTATAAATAAAATTGAATAGTATAATTTAAAAATATATAAAATAAAAAATATATGTATATATATAATTTACTTTTATTGCTCAATTGTATAATTTTTTTTGTTCTCTTTTATATATTTATTTTTTTATGCTTGATTGTATTTTTTTTTTTGTTTAGAAAGAAATTTTTATTAATACAATTTACTATATAATGTGTAACTGTTTTAATTAGTTGAATCATGATATATTTGTTGTTGAATTAAACAAGTTGAAAAAAAATTTTAATGTTCAATTTTTAGGATAAATGTTAAATTTTTTTTGTAAAATAGTGAATCTAATCAATTTTATTTTTGTAAATTATAAATTTTGATTTGAAATTCAAACTAAATTATGAAGAATGATTTAGTTTAGTTTTTAAAAATTACAAACTGTAAAGTATAATTTAGTTTATACTTAAACTTTAAACTGAACCCAATCTTACCATAAACACCCTTAATCTTATTCACTAATTGACACAAAAGGAAAAAATAAGAATAGAAGCTTTCCTAGGAAAAAAGTAACAAGATAAGAACTAGAAATTCAATTTTTACACCATTTAAATTTGCCATGGTTCACAAATGCACTCATACTTGCGTGCCTGATGCATAGAGGAGATGATATCTTTCATGAGCGCGAACGGAATTCTATATATTCCAAATAAAACCAACTTCCGTTAACAATTCTAACGATAAAAAAATAAACATTAAAGGGTTTCAGTGATCCACTCCCTTTAATAGATCCAGCATGATTTTATTTTTACTTTTATTTTGTGTTTGGGAGATGGAGTTAAGTTGGTTAACTTGGAAGATTTGGCCTGAAACCTGGACAGATTCTTATCCTATTTTAACAAAATAGTGAACCAACTCTGCTGTGATAAGTCGGATAAAAGTGAAGATGTCGTCTAGTCACCGTGCTCTTACCCACCCTAGGCAAACACGTACTACAATGACTGGGACAGGGTTGCAATCCTTTGAGGATGAGTTAACTCTAAGAACCCGTCTTCAATCCGGATTGCAAGCTTTCAGAACTGGTGAAGGGTTAATTCATAGTAAATATGATAGCTTTAGTTTATTATCCTACTCATAAAGGGGTTGAAGTACGGCGAAATGTAAGTCATCTTCACCGAAACCCTTGTCCCCTTCTTGGAGATTTATTATAATAAGCTTTGAAAATCGCAATGTATCTTCCCAAATGAAGAAGTCTTGGGCTTTTAGAAGCCCACATGCATTGACTAGGAGTTGTTAAATCTCCATCTCTGAGTACTTACAAAGGTTAGGTGCCTAATATGTCACCAATATTATCAAACTAAACAAGGACATCCCTAATTCTATACGTCATTGAACGATAATTAAGTCCACTTAGAGGCATAATTTAATGGAGCAAACCCCAATAAACAAAGATTATACACCTCTTTTTTAGTTAGAATTATCTGACCAAATCCTATATTTGTTAGACAAAACCTTGTTTTGTTTCGAAAGATACGCAGAAAAAACGGAAGAAAAAGCGCTAGAAACCATAAGAAGTCGGTCTCGCAATTAATTTACTTAAACTCGGTTTTTGAATCGCTAATCCTGTGGGCAGTTGCGGAATATTGTGAAAGAAACACATAAGCAGGTTGACCTCGCTTTTGCTTTTGTCCACAAGTCTCTGTTCTCTTCTTTGGCTTATCTCCCCAACTTTCAGACCTGGAAAGAGCTATGATTGGCTCAACAAGTAGAAATATATGCTTAGCTAATCAGGAATTAATTCTTTTTAAAGCCTGAAATTCCAGTATTAGGGTTCATTTGCCAGCCAAACCCCTCCAAAAGACAGCCATTGATGGGCCTCGGTCAGCTTTTAATAACTAAATAAATAATCACTTGTTTCTGACTTTTTCTTTTAAAGCTTTTTTCAAGATGTCCTTGCTAGCTTTTATTAACTGGCAGTTTTAGCTTTTTAATTAGTTTCAGCCAATGCTCTAGGTGTGTTAACATTCCTGGCCCCACGGTTTTCTCAAATTTACTTCCTTTTTCTTTTTAGGTACTCCGGTTTCTGTACTGAATTAACAACAGCAGCTTAACCTCCCTGGTGGGTTTCTTTATAATGTAGTTCTTGGAAGCAAAAAGCAGCTTATGACTTACAAACAAGATAGGAGCTTATGGCGCATTTAGCTTGACTTGAAATGATGTTATAATGTTAATTGGATAAGTTGCTTAATCCTACTTAATCTTCTTTACCGAACTCTCTTTCCCCAGAAGCCAGGGGATGATGTTGAGAATCTGCTTCTTTTGCACTTTGAATAGTTACAACCAAACACATCACAAGTGATTTCATTGTCATTGACCCTATTACCAAACTTCGCTTTTAAGAAATTCGTCTGAAAACTCTTTATCTCGCTGCATTTTCTCTGGACTAGAGACAAAGGCAAGCATGTGTGGACATGGAGATTTTGAGTGTGAAGACGTGTTTGTTTGGCTATAATGAGTAAAGAGAAAAAGAAAAAGAGAAGAGAGAGAGAGGGAGAGAGAGAGAGAGAGACTAGGTCGAATCAATCTCTGAACTCCATCATTCCTCCATGGAAACCCCCAAGCAATTTCCACCTCACACATTGCAGACAGCATCTCTTGGCTTGTGGCTTTTGAAATCCCCTTTGAACAACTACCACGGAATTGACCCATCTCTACGCTGTTATTTTGTGAGGCGATAAAGATGTCTCAGCTGCTAACAAAGCTCCCAACATCATCGTGCGCCGTATAATTTCAACTCAATCTAATTAAACCTATTTTAAATGGAGAAATTATAAGAACGTCGTGAAATTTAAGTTTAGGATGAAGAATTTTTTTCATACTCACCTCCATCTCTTTTTTCAACGAGTAAAAAAGTCTAGTATTTTGTTATTTTTTATATTTATTTTAAAGAAATAATGGGAGCATATTGAATTATTTTTAATGCATCAAAATTGCCATGATGAGAATACGAGAAAGGAGAAGATAAATGAGTGCGAACACCACAAGGCAAAGGTGAGTGACCAACTTTATTTTCCCTAATATTATAATAAATTATTTTAAGGGTTTTGAAAGGTTTAAGTGGAGGTGGGACCTTAGGATGACTACAGGAATGTTCCATGAAACATGGGTCAATGATCCATGTCAACCCCAAATCAATTAATTTGGTGACATCTCTCAAGTTTCACAAGTCCCATGATTCATGAGTTGTCAATCTCTTCAAAATGCAGGGGACAATTTTCTTCTTGAGTGGAAAATGGATTACTAATTCTGAACTTCCAGAAAGTCAATCCAAACACAGAAAACCCCATGATGGAGTTAACCCAATTAAGCATCTGTCGTGTTATGTTTAGCTGCTTTTTCTTCTTTTAATGTGTTCACTTGTTTGTTTATTTTTTCTTTTAAAAAATAACCCCAAAAAATAAGATTTTTTTTTTAAAAAAACCCTAATTAGAAGTCCTTATTAAAAAAAAACAAGAGAGACCTTCATGAAAAGCCATGACTTAACCCTATGTTTAGTAGGGAAAAAAATGGGATTTATAATTGCAATGAGATTTGGAATTTCAAGCATTTTAAATTTAAATTCCATTTTAGAGCTTGACAAAAAAAATATTTGGAATTAGAAACATGATTTTTACTGTTACAATCCTATTTCTTAATAGATTATAAACAAATTGAATTTTTCATTTTTTAACAAAAATTAATTTTTCTAAAATTAAGAATAATAGAATTTATAATAATCATAAACTTATAGAATTGGAAACATTTCAGAAAGATTTAGCTATCATCACGTAACAATAATGAACAAAAGGAGAAAAAAAAAATATTAAGACAGACTTAATACAAGGTATTTGATATTAGAATTTATTTGACTTAAAATTTTTTTTGATGGTATAAATAAACTAACTTTTTATAATTTTTAATTTCTATAAAAACAAGTTTAAAAAAATTAAATCAATTTTTTTTATGAAAAAATTTGTTGAAACAAGAACCAAACTTCCAAAAAAAATTATAATTTTAGATAAGAATTGATTGCTTTTTTCCATCAAAATAAATGTTATATATAAAATACACCTTAATTTCAAAAATTTATTAGAGTCAATTACTTCCTATGACTCCTTTGTGCATTCGTCTGGCGTATACACACATACATACATCCTAACAAGAGATTATTAAATTTTTTACAATAAATTCATCTAATAAAAATTAAATTTCAAAAAATAGGTTTGAAAAAAGTAAGTAAATAAACTTTATTATTTAATTATATATAATAGCAAAAATAGATTATACATTTTAAAGTATTTAATTTATTTTTAAAGTTGAGTTAAAAGAGAATTTTAACGAGAAGGACAAAAGTTAGAATAATAATTTTAAATTTTTAAAATGAATTTTCTCAAACCCAAATCTAATGAAATCCTACTAACTTCGTCGAGATTTGAAAGTATTTAAATAAAATTTCATTAAATTCTATAGAACCCAAATTTTATTTTTTAATTTTCTTATTTGAATAATTAAAACAAAATTTTTAAATCAAAAATTTCATCAAATCTCGTCAAATTCTGAGTCGTAATGATTTTTTTTCTCATTTCTTTTCTTGTTTATCCCTTGAAAAGGAAGAGCACGTGAAGCCGAAAGTCCAGGATTAGAAAACAAACAATAGATACAAGTAGTTATTACAACCCAACTAATGAAAGTTTAGGCCACTGATTTTCTCTTTAATAATTAAATCTTTGAGCATGCCCTCTATATCCATCAATATTAATAAGTATAATGTTCGTGACAAGCAACCATTTATTTTTCTTCTCATTAAGATAATGAACCATAATTATCTCCCTCTTTTTTTAATGATTTTGTTTAATTAATAATTACGGGAAAGATGGTCATTAGCCAATGGCTACGTGGATTTCAGTTCTTCCCAGGACCTCCAAACAAAAATTACACACGTAGACAGAGTATTTTAAGAGATCTTTTTTATGTTTTATTTTTTATTTTTAGCCAACAAATTGATTGTATATATATTTTTATATTGTCTTTTTTAAAATTAAATTTCTGAGCTCTTTTAGATTATTTAGAAAAAATTAAAATATCTCTCATGTAAAATTTTTTTAAATTCAAAAAGTAAGACCAAATTATTTTATAATATTATAAAATATATATTAAACCTATGTAAGCTGTAAATAAGTTAGATTTAGATCAAATAAGATACATTTAAATTAAAATCTAATTAACTATCTATATATCTGAATCCAATGCTAGATTTTATAGAATTTGTGACTATTAATTTAATCTATATTATCTAATAAATAATCTAAAATTTGATAAAAAATGTAATTCAATAAAAAAAAAATAATTTTTGTACTTAAAACTCTTAATTTTATTCCATCAATCATATTTTTCTAATTTAATCACTACAAATTTAAATTTATTAATACTATGTATATATATAAGATCATTAATTTAATTAAAAATATTATTAAAATTTAAATTTGAATCAGATTATTTAATTTTATATTCGATTAATTTATTTCAAATTATAAATATTTATAATTGCATATAATTTATTAAATATTAATTAAAATTAAAATTTAAAATTAAATTAAATTAAAATTAAAATTTAACACGTTAATAACACTAATTCTGCACTGGAACAATAACGGTGGGTACGGAACAAAGGGAATAAATATTATTATTTTAAAATTAAAGAAGTATTCTTCTAGAAAATCTTAATTAATTTGCGCTTGTCGTTCCCTTAATTGACAAGCAAACTCCACCGATGTCATAAATACTTCACCAATTAGCAATTACAGCTAACTTTTATTTATTTATTGGTCACTAAGGAACATTACTTTAATATTCTTGTACTGAAAACGTGTTTTTTGCTGCTGATGTCATAAATGTTGACTTTTTGTTCATCCACATATTTTTGACTTTTTATTTGACTTTTGTAACTGTCACAAACTCATGTGCCACGTCATGTCTTTAAGTTTGTAAAATGATTTTTTTGTTACCGTTAAAATAAAAATTCATAAAGATTTTTCAAAATATTAAAATTGAAATACTTTCTTTCTACAAAAAAATTAAAAAAATATTTTCTTTTTAAGATCTCCAACATTCCCTTTGATTTTCATTTTTTGGAAAGGAAAATAGACACATATATTTAGAGAAAGACAAAATACGAGTGCTTTCAAATAGGGGCGCTGATGTCACAAATTGGAAAAGGAAATCCATAATTAAAATTATTTTGGGTTGGTACGTTGAGAATTTTGCATAATTATATAACCCAAGTTTGAGTTTTTTTTAAATTAAAAAAACTGAAAATTATATAATTCTTAAAATTTTATTTAAATATAATTTGGATTTTGTCGCTATAAATTTTTTTTTTGAAAAAAAAAAGATTAGTTTTGTGAAACACACACCTGACCCAGCTACCTCGTCAAATACGGCGCCCATATTTACGCAATTGTTGAAGTTCTGGGTGGCAATTGTTTCACATTCGTGCTCGCTGTAATCCTATCAATGCCCTTCAATTTCAACGCCCTAAGTCTTCAGCCTCTGGTTTCATCTTACAATGAGAACTGCAGCCTTGTGTTCAATCCATGTCCACTCACCCAATATTCAATTTTGAATCCCCACGGTGCTCCAGTGGATAGGACCCAGGTTTATCCGGTTGAAGTGGGGTTGCATCCTCACCCCGGACCCCCCCATTCCGCCAACCCCTTTCCCCGCTGATGAAATATTATTTCCTTTTGCCTATTCAAAATTTTCCCATTCCGCCAACCCCTTTCCCCACTGATAAAATATTTTTCCTTTCGCCTGTTCAAATTTTAGGAATTGGGTTTGCCTTCTCCATTGTTGCATTGTCTTAAACTGTCGTTTTTAAATGTAATTTGAGTTTTTGTATTTGAATTTCATTTCCTACTCCATTTAAAATTTTAAATTATTTAAAAATTTCCAACTAAGTGTAATTTGGAATAAATTAATAAAAAATTACCAAACCAGACAGCTAAGTGAAAATAAAACTTATAAAATTTTAATTCAAGGTCATAATAAAAAAATTGACAGTTAAACAAATTTGTATTTTCAAAATATTCTATTATTACAACTATGATAAGTATAAATTCTATAATTATAAATATAAATATGTATAATTAAAGTATGTATATACATAGTTATATTTCAAGATTTTTAATTACACATATATATATATTATAATTATACAAATTTATACTTATAATTATACAAATTTATATTTGTAACTGTTGTAATAAAATAAATATTTTAATAACATAATATTCTTAACTATTTTTTTGGCCCTAAATAAAAATATTTTACATTAAACCCTCTAGATAATTAAAATTACCAAGTATTTAGTAATTTTTTCTAAATTAATCTCAGTCAAAGTTTCCAATAGTACTAGATTACTACCAAGCGTTAATTTGGTTGTTAATGTGGTATAATTTAAATTTTTTTAAAAATTTTATTACCATTAATGATTGGCAGATATACGTCGTATGGATCACTATTGCCAATTATAGCATAAATTAAGGTCAAATGGTGATGGAATTTTGACCAATTGATGACGCCCGTGTGTACAATTCATGAACAATTAATTAAAATTAATTATCAAATAAATTCTCGTATTATTTGTTAGTTCTTGGCGGATCAAGTGTATGCAGTCACATGAACTGCAGATACGTACGTGTGTAAGAGTATGTTGGAGTTGACAAACATGCTCATCACCATAATTATCTCGTTTGTTAAGCTCAAATCATGGCTGCTAATTAATCATAGATTATGAAAATCCCAAGTGGGGCAGGAGACAGGGGAGGGCTCCATGAACGTCACTGTCCCATTTGAAGGTTCATATTATAATTACCTTCTTGGATCTCGTTCAAAACACCCTTACACGGTACCTATACATATTATTAATTGTAAATAAATTATTTTTGAATTAAATCATATAAATTTGAATTTGAATAATTATTTTTATAATTAAATCTGATATAAAATTTTATAAAATTTATATTTGTTAAATTATATCAGAATCTAATGAATAATATGAAATTTAATAAGAAAAATCGATACGATAAAAAAATAATACACTTTTATATTTAAATTTATCAATTTTATTCTATCAATTATATTAATTCGTGAATTTTTTTTATTTTCTCAATTTAATCTCTATAAATTTAATATATATATAAGATATTAATTTAATAAAAATTATTATTAAAATTAATTTAAATATTTAATTGAACTAATTATTTAATTTCATATCGATTTAACTTAATTCGAATTATGAATATTTGTAATTAAGTATGAACAATTGAATGTTTTCATTGATTTCGAATCCTAAAATTAAGCCAAAAAATCTAACCCATTAAGGGCTTTACATTTTTTTGAATTAGCACCTGAAAAATGATTAAAACTTTTAAATTATCATCACATTTAAAAAAAAAAAAAAAAAAAGAACTGCTATGCATCATGACTGATGGGAAACGACATAAACATTAACTAGTGAGGATACAAAGGTAATTTTAGAAAGCGGGAAGATCCTCTCTACATAAACATGACAAATAGAAAGTCCAAAGAGTGAATAGGATGATGAGAGTGACCTTGTAGCCGAAGTGTGCAATAGGCCAACGTTTCATTCACTGCCGAGAGGGCCGCATTTCCTCATCCCTGTGCAGCCGTTTTCCCACTTTTATCAACAGTAAAAACAAAATTTTAATTTTGAAAGTTCTGTAAAATTATATTTTCGAATAGGGTAAAAATAGAAGATTCAAGAATTAGAAAGGCACCAACGGGAGAAAGACGAAGCGTAGCTGTCACGATCCCGGTTTTGACTCTTCCGACGTGGGAGAGGCCCCTGATGTCGCTTCATGCGCGCGTGCCACGTGGAGCCCGCCTTTGACTCATTAGTTCTCGAGTTCACACCCGAGTCATCATCACTTTTTTTTTTCTTTTTTTTTGGGAAATTAAGATTTAAAATTACATACTTCGTCTGGTAATACAAGCCAAGCAAAGCACGTTCTCATCCTGCTGTATGTTTGCTACAAATATTAAATACTCCCTGACGCTGTAGTACATGGGTTTGCCAGTTTCTGACCCACCCGCTTCCTGTCGGACCATTTCAAATCCGACCCATTATACTTTCGGCCAAAAATTTCCGGACATTTGTCGCGACAAGAATTAACCACCCAGTACTTGTCACCAAATTATTACCCTATATCTAAAAAATAAATTTATTAAAATACATGGTATTTCTTTTTGTAATATAATATTATTCATAATATTTTTTTTTATTTTAATCTTTAAATATTTTCATCAAGATAGAAATCACGTTATTTTATTACCTATCTCTTTCTTAAAAATACTTAGTTGTCATTAGATTAATTTATTAGAGTTGACTTTAATACTATTTATTATTTTTTTTTCAAAAAATACATCTATATTATTTAATAGAGAAAGGATTAATCGACACTAGGTATAAATGTAAAAAATTTACACAATATTTTACACTGTTGATTTGGTCAAAATTAAAAATGTAGATTAATTACAACTATTTTCCACTAACTTCTAACAATTAATTTACATTTAAATCAGCTGTATTAATTGATACCAGTTGATTTTGACCAAATCAACAGTGTAAAATGTAGTATAAATTTTTACACTTACACCTAATATCAATTGATCCCTTCTTTATTTAATATTTTTTTTATAATTTAATATCATTTTTTCATCCTCTACAACGTAAAATCTAGCACAGTTTCCATCCCTATAATTACATTAAACTTCACAAATTATCAAATGTTTTCATTTTATCCCGTCAAACGTAAAAAAGCATCCCCTTTAGAATCATGTAGACTGGCATTTTACTCCCTTTCGCCCTGTTCAAATTAAATAAATAATTGGTTTTATAATTTTTATTCAAAATTATACTTTATTATTTATATAAAAATATTTTATGGAAAAAGAAAATTTCTTATTTTATTTATAAAAATGTAATTTAGGCTGAGCACGTATTCAAATAAATTTTAATATTTTGGTAGATAGTAGACACATCCATCCTTATAATATGACGTGGGATACACAGCCAATTGAAATTTTTTTAGAAAATTGTTATGCCAAGGCATACTAAAATTACAATTGCGTGGCAATTAGCTGCCAGCTGGCCCGCCTAACATATAATATACATATATTTTTTACGGATATTTACGGTGGGGTAAAAAAGAAGGGGGTTAAAAGCCCAACTTCTTACCTCTCTAATCGATTTAATATTAAATTATTTAAGGGTGTTTCGGAAGCAGGAAGAGAAGAAAGGAAGCGTGAAGTACAATGATGCGTTAGGCGGGTGGGAAAGCGTGGAATCAGAATGGTAGAAACCTAATTTCTTTGTCACTTTAGCAAGTAAAGTGAAAAGGAAAATTAAAAATATTCCTTCTTCAAATTTTATTTTCAATATATATATAAATATATAAAGAAAAACCATTTTTTAATCTTAATTTTTTATTATTTAAAATAAGGCATGCAATTAGCTGTTTGCCTCAAGGTCACCCTTTCCCGTTAGAATCTACATAATTTGTCTTGCACATCTATGTACCTATTCAATTGGGAGATAAATTTGATAAGAGTAAAGTTATCAACCTTATTTCTTTTTATCACATGTTCGTTATACGTGTAATAAGATGGGATAAAAATCTAGGTAGCAAACTTATTAGCGCATGCATGTAAATTTTATATCAGGGTGTCAGCGTGAAAAACTATTTCACGTGTGTAAATTTTTTTAGATAATTTTACCCCTGCAAACCCTTTTCTCTCCTCACTACCACTAGCCTCTCCTCACCACTGTTGGCCTGTGGATCACACCCTCCTCTCCTCTCCTCTCCTCACGTTAGTGCTTGCCGATCCGTAGGTGCTCACTCCGCCGCCTGTGGATTCGCAAGTGCTCGGCGCTTGCTCCGTGCACCTGCTATTGAATAGTTTGCGATGTGGGAAAGAATCCCACATTAGAAAATTAGACGAAACCAAGTGACTTTATTATAATGGCTCATCACTTTACAAATGTATTAGTTTATTAAATGGGCCATTGCATATGGCCCATATAGCCCATATATGTATATTTATATATAAATTAAAGGACTTGAACTTGGACTTGGCTTGAATTAAAAGAGTTAAAATTTCCTTTTATTTATTTTATTTTATTTTCTAAATTAATATAAAATGGTTTAATTATTTTAAATAATTTGACCATTTGTTTTTGTAACCCAACTGTTAGAAAATAATTGTTGAAAGTGGCTTTTCGAATTTATAAGTATACCAATCCGTATAAGGCTTGTTGTCTCCTAGAGATCTTTGTCTTCTTCTTTCCCCGAAATCAGACAAATAACTTTTGAGACAATGTTTTTCACGCCTCAAGCCTTTGGTTTATATTTTCTAACACCTACGTGAGGGGGTGCCCGTTCGTGCCGACACCTGCTCACGTCGAAGAGGAGAGGGAAGGCCAAAGGCTAGTCACTAGAGAGGAGAGGGAAGGTTAGTCATTGGAGAGGAGAGAGAATGTGAAACTGTGAGATTAGAGGTAATTTGGTAATTTAGTATATTATCTGGATTGTTATCAAGACAACCGAACATGTGATAAAAATACTATTACTATAAGAGTAGGATAAGTTTTATCTTACTTACCCTATCAGCCTTTATCTTATCTTTCAAAGCGAATATCCCATGTATCAATCCCTTTAATCATATTCTCTCATCTGCAAAATTGACTTACTATAACTTCTAAATAACTTAATTAAGTTAATTAAGAGCTGCTTTAGCTTACTGTGCCACTGTCAATATGACTTAAGAAGCCTTCGTGCCTCTCACTAGGGATAAAGACGGTTGGATTACGAGGTAAACCCAATTGGTTGGTTCCAATTAATTTTAAAATAAAATTTGTGAACCACTCTTAATTAAAAAATAATATTTGATTTTTTAAATCTTTGTTAAATTTGTTTGTTATGTAATTGAATTAGTCATAGACAAGAAATAAATATAATAAATATATACTTATGTTTATTCTTTACAAAAATTAGATTAAGCACAAGTAGTAGAATTTTTTATATTAAAACTAATCAACCCATAATTTAAGCTAACTAGGTCCATTTAATTTAGTTTTCCCTTTTTTTTTTAATATCTTTGTAGGTATTCTTACATGTTTTACAATGTGATACTAATATTATTTACAGTATTATGACTGTCTCTCTCTAAATATGCGTTTTTATATATTTGAACATAATTTTTCTTTATAAATATAAAAATATATCATTACTTGTATTACATCTGTTAATTTTTTAATATGTTTTTTAATATATAATACTCTAAAAAGGAGTGTGTATGTGTGACATCCTTAAGTGAATCCCACGTCGATAAAACACGGGAGAAATCTTGTTTTATAAGAGACTAGATATTACTATTGAACAATTTGGATTTAAGTATTTTGGACCAGTGATTCAGGCTTAAAAAATTGTTAAGATCGGTAGTCTCAGGTTATTACATAATTTATCATTAAATCAAATGAAAATAATTTTAAAATTTTGGAATTAGAATCTGTTTAAATACTTGATAGAACCACTTATAGATCTAACCTCCAAAATCAGTTCAAATTAATTCTTGATTTACCCGGACCCATTACTCTACTCTACATCAGCATCTCTTTTGTGACAATATTTTAAGCTCATATATATATATATATATATATATATTCATTTTTAAGAAAAAAATATTCGGTTTTTGTTCTGTCAAGAAGTAAAGGTGTAGGATTAACATCTTTTTCCCAAAAAACCCATTATTTATTATTATTTTGTGGATCAGATACGTTTGCGTTTTACACGTTTTTTTAATTTCTTTTAAATCTAAATGTAACTTTGCTCCAAAGCAGCGCTTGAGAGCGAGAACTCGAGCCACCGTCACCTTGTGAACGCACACCATCCATGAGCCGCGAAGAGTAAATTGAAAAAAGCCGCTTAAAAGCTCCTTTTTTCTTTTTCTGTGGGCCAATATTCCGCCATCTTTTCCCCTTCTATTCCAATGTATATAAATTGATTCGATCTTGTCTTCTAGCAGCACAATCCAAACTCCAGCTGTGTAATCAGATCTTCCTCTTCGAATATATTTGAGCTCTCCTCCAACGTTATTCATGGCGTAACTAATTGATTATTAGACATTTAACATTTTTATAGAAATTAATTTTATTAAAAAAGAGTTGAAAAATAGTGATAGTAAAAAAGTATTAAAATATAAAAATTAAGAACATTTACAAGTTGTACCAAAAAATAATAAAAATTGATAAATGAATATTTGCTAAAATAATTGTGTTAATCGCTTATTATGTTAAATATTTGAATTATCTATTCTTTTAATAAGTAATATATGTAGTTATAGACTATATCTTCTTGAGTGGTAAATATAATTTTTACGTTATTAAGATAAAAAAAAATATTAATAATTTATATAAGTTTATAATAATTTTTTTATAATATGTATTAATAATTATCTTTATATAAATTATTAATAATTAAAAAAACAAAATTCTTAATATTTTCCTTTCTAATATAGTTTTGTTTCCAATCTAAAAACAATAATAAAAAATTTGGGGTAGTTTAGGTTTTGTGTTCTTAATTGATAAAGGAAAATGTTGAATTTAATTAATATATTGGAGATATATTTTTCCAATAATATTTTAAATTTTTTACAAATATGCTACCAGTTACAAGAAACAAAAATTTTTAAATGCTTCTAATTTTAGTTATTTTTTTGCTAAAATTTAAATAAATAATTCAAATGTAGGTAATTCAAATAAATAAAAGTACTTATTTTGTGACACCCCAAAGGAGGGAGTCATTGCTGAATCCCAAAAAGGGGGGTGTATGCGTGACACCCCAAAGGGGGTTGTCTATGCGTGACACCCTTAGGCAAATCTCATATCGACAAAATACGGGAGATATTATGGGTTTATAAGAGATTAGAGACTACTACTGAACAACTTGGGGTTAAGCATTTTGGGCCGGTGATTTAGGCTCAACAAGTTGTTAGGACCAGTAGTCTCGAGTCATTATAAAATGGTATCAGAGCCACTCCGCGTGCAACCTTGAACAGTGGTGGGGCAAAACTTAGTAAGGACGTTGAGTCCCAAAGGGAGAGTATATGTGATACTCCACAGGGGAGAGTCTAGCTGAGTCCTAAAGAGTGGGGTGTACATGTGACACCCCAAAGAGGAGTTGTATGTGTGTAACACCCTTCAACAAATCTCACATCAACAAAATACAAGAGAGATCTTGGATTTATAAGAGACTAGAGACTTCTACCGAACAACTTGGGTTTAAGCATTTTGGACCAGTGGTTCAGGCTCAACAAATTGGTAGGGCCAGTAGTCTTAGGTCATTACATATTTTTAGTTAAAAATTAAAAATTATTGAGAAATCGCCCGCACAAACAGGCACATTATTTGGTCTATAAAAAGAATAAATAGTTTTGTGGGATTATCATGAAATCTCATACGATCCAGTAAAATATCCTTTTTAACCCTTCCAATTACTTATTTTTATGGAGGCTACTCTAATTGTCCTTAACAAAAAGCTCGTAATTAAATGTGGGTGGTCGTTCACAAATTTTCAAATTGTTTTTTGCTGCCCCAGATAAAAAAAATTATTTAATTTAGTGACCTCCTGTATCATTAAATTAATTTGATATCATGGCGGTTATAATTATATTTATAATAATGAAAAAAGTTAAAAAAATATTTAATTTGTAAAATATTCTTTCACACGCGTAAAAATATTATGAAATTTATATCACATTAAATTACGAGGAAAAGAAAAAGATGCCGCGGGGTGTAGTAATCTTTTCAATTACGTCATAATATTGTCCTCGATAATAAAAAAAAGTACCTTTGACACGAGTTTAGATAAGAATGATGAATAATTATACTTTATAGGGCCTTGTAATTAAACAAATTATGAACAGTCCCTACAAACATTGTTAATTATAACTTTGAAATAGAAGTGGTACTCGTTGGTATAAAAAATTTCAGCCGTTGAAATTAACATGCCAAGGGAATATTTCCTATACGGCGTCGCAGCAGCCGTATCTAGCAGCTTCTTCATCATTCCACATCGCTTTATTCACAAGGAATGAGGAATTTCTGTCTTTTAAAAATTCTCAAATTAAATAATTAATATTTAAAGCAATTTAATTTTACGATATTTTTCACCTTGAAAAATTATTTCAAGAATTTTTTGGTCTTGAAATTTTTTTTTTGATGCGACAAAAATAATCATTTATTTTTGTAATTTGGTTGCTGATATAAAATATATTTTTTGTTAAAAATTGAATTTTTTCTTATTAATAGTTGAATAATTTAATTAGAATTCTTCTTGAAATGTTAATAAAATATAAAATAACTTTGTTCGGAAAGAACAAAAATAACAAAAGGGTAAAAAAAAAAGTCCATTTTTAGAGTTTTTTTATACTAAAAAACGCTCCACCTCCATAAAAATATTAACTGGGTCCATCTTGATGATTATCTTCTGAAGATGTCTTAAAATTACATTATTCTTACCCTGAAGTCCTGAACATGAAATTTCCCTTTCAAAAACGTCCTTCCGTTTATATATATAAATATGTATGTATTTCGGTATAACTCAATTTACAATTGGGTTGGTCTAATCATCATCTCTGCTGAAAAATGTCAACCAGATTCCGGTAATTTCCGCCGTCCGTACTCCGCAAACGGTTGTCTGACTATATATATATATATAGGCAACACAACAACGAAGCGTGTTATTGTTCTCATGGATGGATAAACACATCTAGAGAGAGACCCAATTACAAACAAGAGGAAGAAGCAAAACTGTCAAAACCAGAGAAAGGTATCAAGAAAGTACAACCAAAAAAGGTCTCCGGAGACCGCCCATGGCAGAGGATTTCCAAGCTGGGGTTTGTGACGGCGGGGCTTGGTGGAGCTCACCTACAAGCTCGCTTGGGTTTTCTCCGTGTTCGACGGCCGTCAATGACGCCATAGGAAGCTTTGGATGGCAAGGTGATGACTTGGTCCAAGCCACGCAGAGGCCTCCTCAGCCGGACTCGGCCAGTGGCCGCGGCGGCTTGATGGGTTCGGACATACCGGTGGTCGGCGGTTGGCTCTCTTCATCATCAGCAGAAACAACAGATTGGAGCCAGCCTCTTTTGTGAGTAAACATATGGCTGATAAACATATATTTTTGTCATACGTAGAGTTTTAATAGACTCCATGGCACTCCTTGACTGCCACTGACATCTGATATCTATCTGTTCTTATCCTCTTAGTGGCTGTGCCGAGATCCAAAAGGTGTGGAGCTTAAAGAGTAGAGAAGAATCAACCATGAGTGAATTCCCACAAACCAATCTCTTACCCGCCAGCTTTCCTATGGACTCTTCAGCTAATTCAAGTTCGCTTCAGACAATATTTGATACTGCAGATTCTCCTTCACAGCATAGTCTATTTCAACACACATCTTTGAACTATCCATCCAAGACAAATAATCTTGGCGAATTTTTTCCTTCTCCAACAAAATTCCCTCCCTTGCTTAGGCCTTCACTGCCAAACAGCAATCCGGTCTGGATTGCCTCCTCATCTGCAGCTCTAAACGGCATCCCCACAAACTTATTTCCTCCAAGGCAATTACAACTTCTCAAGTCAAATTTTGAGAACAAATCCATTTGCTCCAGCCTCGTTTCAAAGGTAAAAATAGCGACATTCAAGTAGAAATATAAAATTTTCAGTACATAAAGGTAGCTTATGTGTTAAGCTTTTAAGCTAAAAAAGTTGAAAGTTAGGAATATCTTGAGTTGAATCTAAAAAGTTACAAAATTCTAACTTATGACTTTTTAGCTTATGTAGCTTAAAACACAACATACAGGGCAAGAAAGAACACCTCTTTAGGTGAGTGTTCGGATTTCAAACTACTTATGAATAATTGTATGGATGTTTGAATTGCAGCTTAACAATGGAGTCCAAGACTTGGGTTCAGCTGGAAAAAGAAGCAGCTATGGGGAACCTCAACCCATGTTCAAAAGGCCGCGAATTGAAACTCCTTCACCATTGCCGACTTTTAAGGTATATATATATCTTCAAACCTTTCCTCTTTCCCATTTTTTTAATTTGATGCAAGTAACTTTGGGGTATGGGGAAGGATATGAATTTCAAACCTTTTTATCAGGTCCGTAAGGAGAAGCTGGGGGACCGTGTGACTGCCCTCCAGCAGTTGGTTTCACCTTTTGGAAAGGTAGGTATTTGGACCTTTCCTCTATATTTACACAAAGTGATGCCCTTTTCACGCCACTTGTGAAATCAGATTAGCCTTATTTTCCACTTCTAATTTTTAGTCTCATTTGTTGTTTCCAGACTGACACTGCGTCAGTTCTTCATGAAGCTATAGAGTACATCAAATTCCTTCATGAGCAAGTCAGTGTAAGTCCTTGTGTCATCTTTCTCCTAGATCAATTAGTAGATATTAATTGAAAGTAAATCCTAATTCCCTAAATGAAAGAAATTAAGGAAAATTCAATTGTGCTCAGATCTTATATTATCTCTCCCTCTTTCTCTCTCTTTCTTTCAGGTTTTAAGTACTCCTTACATGAAAAATGGAGCTCCCATTCAACATCAAGAGGTACTAAATTATATTCAGTTTTTATAAATTAATCGAACAACCTTAAGAAGGATAGGTGTGACATTCTATATCCATATGTATGCAAGGGATAGAACAGTAGTAACATAGAATTTTCGATCTCAATTTCATGATCACCCTATTATAACTTTCTATGTGACAATGCACATTTATTTCTTGGTCGGATATACATGCTATACTATGTCCGTATATATGTAAAATAATGGGTTGAATTATCTTTATATATAGAATTTTCTCTCTCTTTCTGGATCTCTCAAGGATATATACATTCATTTCTTGGTAGGTTTCTGATAAATTGAAGGGCAATGAAAGGCCAAAACAAGATTTGAGAAGCCGGGGACTATGTCTTGTTCCGATTTCAAGCACCTTTCCGGTTGCCAGTGATACTACATCCGATTTCTGGACTCCGACCTTCGGAGGAACCTTCAGGTAGAGAATAACCAAGTAAATTCAAGCAATGCAACCAATTCTACAACCTTAATTGACATCAAATCCACCCAAATTGGGTGACAACTTCACTTCAAACCCCGCGGAAAGGAAAAAGAAAAAGAAAAAGAGAACAAGAGAGAGTTCTTGGACAGTTCACAATGCGGTGTTGAAGAAGCGTCGAAGAAAAGCTAGAAAAAGGAAAGGAAGTGAATTTTCGAGGAAAGACAACCAATGCTGGGGCCAAAGTACAGGAGAAATGATGTAGGGGGTAGTGAATGATTAGGTATTCTTGAAAGATAATGTTGTATTTTGTAACAACCGCTAATTAATTATTGTCTTATATTATAGAAAGATGGGTTAGGAACAGAAACAGGAACAGGTGCTAAATTTAGCAGAATTTAATATATCATTATATAAGATATGTGTATTGTTAGTTGAGCTAAATTTAGCACAAGGTGGGTGGTAAATTAGATTAAGAGGGGTCTTGTTCCCGTTTCTTTTATGTAATGGGTAGGGTCAATATCAGTTTTTATTTGAGAAAAAGGAATTAACAAGAGGGGCAAAAAGGAGAAGAAATAAAGTGATTTTTATTTTTTCATGGAATTTCAAGAGCTGGAAATGAGTGATTGTGAGTGTGTGGAGCTCATTAATTTGGTGGGGAGCTCTTTACCTTTTGCATGTGTTGATATTTTTATTTGTTTGGAATTTGGTGGGTGAAGTACAGGGTGGTCCATTGGTATATATCACTTTCTTAGTGTTTCTATAATCTGATGAATATCCAAATTGCAACACGAGTTTTGGGTGTATGATTTTCGGTTGTACCAAAGCTGATGAAAATAATTTAGCTCTTTTTTAAATTCTGAAATTAGAAATTTTAAAATTTTAAAAATGAAAAGCATAAAAAAGGCGACTACGGTGGTGTTTGGATTGCGAAAATGTTTTTTTATTTCCATTTTATATTTCTATTTTTTGAAAAGGATTTTCATTTTTAAATTTTAAATTTTAAAAATTACATTTTGTTTGTTTTACTATTTCTTATTTTTAGAAAATAAAAACAATAAAGATATATTTGGTTTATCTATTTTTAATTAATTAAAAATATGAACTCAGTTAAACGAAATCAAAATTTTAAAGTTTTCTATAGTGGTTTAAGTGAAAGAATCAAAACCTTTAAAGATGGAATCAAGATATCAAGTATTCAAGGACCAAATTGAAAAATGAGGAAGAGATCAGGGTCTAAAAAATCACAAAATTGCAAAAAAGGTCACCCTTGACCTGACTACAACCTAACTTCAAAAGTTGTTCAATCACCAATATGTCAAAAAAATTTCACTTTGATTTTATATTTTATACTTTGAAGAACAAAACCTTAAACCAATTTAGACATATGATATACTAAACGTTGAAATTTCATAAAATCAAATAAAAAAAATAGAAAAATCTTGGCAATTTTTGATCAGTTTAGGAGGGTTAGGCATTTTTTGATCAGTGATCCACAGTTGTTGATCGTTGATTCGCAATGGATCCGTTGGCTTTGCAACAACTTGAAGGACAACAAATGACACTAGAGACTCTCTCTGCAAATAGAGTTTAACGTCGACTCTACAAATAGAGTACAGTGAACAAGCCCTTTCATAGTCTCTCCCCTTCATGCTTAATACTCCGGTGAACGAGACCCTTTTCACAAAGTTGGCAAATGAGCTCATTTGTCTACTATTTGAAATAGCAACAGTAGAAGACAAATAAAAGATTCAAAAAAAACACTGAAAATAGTTATATTTATAAATTTGTCACTGCATTTTTAATTTGGACAAAAAACATTGAAAACAACTTCTTGTTATTTTCAATTTTCAGCTTAATTTAGAAAATATTTTCAACAAATGAAAATAGAAAACAACTAACCAAATATGTTTTCAACAACGTTTTCTACTTTCAATGAAATTAAAAGTAGAAAAGGGCCAAATCAAACAGACCCACTTTTTTGATATTTTCAAAAATATTGAGTAGCATTTTAAATGAAGAATCCCCGTCCATGCATGGTTCTATGGCTGTCTTAAATCATATTTGTTGTTTCTACTTCCATAAATGCTCTATAAATTTGAACAAGAATAGTATAAACCTATGCATTGAAAGTTTTTAATTTCCATTAAATTATTTATTAGACTCAGATATAAATTAATAGATATAAATTAATAGATATAAATTTTGTAAAATCTTGAGTTGGACTCAGCCATACAAAAGAGTACGTAGTCGGATTCGAATTGCCTTAATTTGATCCATATTTGACCCATTAATAGCTCTACTTTGAACATATTTAACAAAGTGCAATTTTACGGAAAATTGGTACAAATATTTTGGACTTTCTTAGTATTAGTTTCAAAGTATGCGAATAAGAAAATGGAAGAAAAAATTGATAATTTAGATTACAATTCAAAGCCATTTCTGAAAGTGAAATATTTCATGCTTTTCAAAATTTAAGTACATTTTGAAAATAAATCTTTCGCATTAACTCCTCGTGTTTTCGTGATTCTTAATAACAAAGTATTTTTGGAAGCTAAAAACAAAATATTCCTATCATCTTTGCTTAATCTGTGCATCTACACGAGGAAATCCCAATCCAATGAATCCTTTTCTTTACTTATTCTTTTTACCATTTTGAGAGGTTATTGCTTATTCATTTTCATGGAAATCAGTTTGATTTAAAGCTGGGATTTGATTTGATCTCCTGAAATTAACAAGATTAATTTCCTTACATATCTTAAACACATTACCTGAGGAGATATATGTGGATAATCTATTAACTACTATGACAATTCAAATAGATTAGCATAGCACAAAAAGATTATTTAGCATCCGTTTACCTACTCCTCCATATATATTTATACAAAGCTTCAATTATGCTAAGTATTTTAGGAAATGATCTATGATTTGCAATGATTTGATTAAACACATAAAGATAGTAAGAAAAGACAAGCAAAAAGACACATTTGGTAAATCAGAAAACATCATAGTTAATGCATTCATCAACTAGACTTGGCACTGTTTTGTTTCATTTTTATTTCTCCAAGCATCTAAAGATTCAGTCTTCTAATTTAAGTTTCTAAAAGCAATCTAAGTTTAATTTAGACCCCTCTTTACCTTCAACCTACCACATATAAAGAAAAAGAAAATGTACGAGGCCTACGGAGAGCTCAATATTAAAGAATTCACATGAGAAGTGACTAATCAAGAACAAAAGCTACTTTACTAGTTGAAAATTTTCGTCTTTGGTGTCTCTTAACACTTGCTTTGCAATTTTTTTGTGTCTATGAATTGACTGGTTAAGGGTATAATACCTTGGAGCATCCGGGTGGGTCAATCCGTTGGTCCCCCATGCTTTTGTTTACTCCATGGAATTTGATTAAGTTTTCATTTATAAATTGATTAGGGTTTTAGTTCAGTGAAAGAGGAGAAACACACAGAGGATCAGAGGAATACTAAAAGGAAAAGCATCTTGGCATCATTGTGATGTTTAGTAAAGTAATGTGACTTGAAGATGTTTCCATCTAACTTTGTTAGCAGAGCTTTGCTTTCTCTTTTTAGCCAAATAATTGCCAACCCTGCCTTTGTCTTCTGCCAGAAGTTCTTTGCTCTCCATCTCAAAAAGGGCTTTTTCTTTGCCAACTTTGAATCTGATTTCTCTGGCTTTTCGTCCCTCCAAAGGTGATTGAAGGATGTTACAAGGCCTCTGTAGCTCCTTTTTTTTTTTTACCCAGAATTAATAAATGCATTTAAATGGAAAACATCTTTAGCAAATCTTTTTTATTTAAAGGCTTCGTGGGCTATATATTCTTTACCTATACATCTCTTCTTTCTTCGTAAGTGCCTTGGCTAGAAGGGGCAAAAGAATCACCACTATGAAAACTCTTCCTTAGCTCTTAGGTTTAGCTCCCAGAAAAGGTTGGTAACGTAATTTTATTGAGGTTTGTAACAAGCCCAAGTGTTAATCCCTCAAATGCTTGCCTCTCATTGGTTGGTTGCACTGCAAAAGCCCAACTGGCTTTTGGCTTTCATCTGGCCCAAGTTGGTTGCACAGCAAAAGCTCAATACTGTTGATTTTTTTTTTTTTTTTGGTGACTCCAGACTTCTGTATGTGGTTGATGGAAAATTCATTAGCTTCTAGCATGATAAATAAATTCCTATTTGTGAAAGATCTAATTTCACCAAGAAGTAGTGGTCGAGCTGTTAAACAACTTTTATCATGGTTAAGGACAAAAATGTAAATTCAATTCCTTGGAAGTATCCTTAATAAGAAAAGTTTAAATTTTTTACACTCTCAGCTAAAAATAGACCAACTTCGAGTTAAAATTGGTAGAAGGATAACCTTACTTTCAAAAAAAAAAAAAAAATGGTTTTAATCCCTCAAATGCTTGGGCTCTCGTTGGTATCTCCTGGTCTCTGACATCGATGAATGGCCGTTGGAAAAGTCATTCCATCAGAGCTTGCTTTAAGGAAGTTATAGTTCGAGCTATTCTTTGTATTCCTTCGTGCAGGTTCAACACTACTGATTTACTGGTGGGGCACTGGACCAATAATGGCTTATTCACTGCTAGCTCAGGGAATTGTTTGGTTTTGAACATTTAAAGGAACCTTCCAATCAGTTTCTTCTTGTGCTGGGACGGGCTTCCAACCAGTTTCGTGTGCCTCATCCTCCTAGCGCCCCTCTTGTCATATATGGAACGCCATCTGGACACGCGGATACAGCCTAATATCCCTTACTATTTAGCAGAGAGTTTGCACCAATTCCTTGGGTACAAAGGAGAACCGTTTTTCCAGGAAAATGCTCTCCGTCTCCTCTCTGCCCTGTTTGTTGCGGTCATGTAGAATCAGTCGAGCACATGTTCTTAAGGTGTATCAAAGGCTAGAGATTTTGGTTTGCTTGTGATTTCTCTTTCAAACCTATGCCATTTCTACTAGGTCGTATCTCGAGATGGTCTGACGAGGTTTTGGGCTTGTTGGATGATAAGATATCAACTGTTTCCCTGCTGGCAATGATTGCGAATTTTGGTTGGGCTATATACTTGTCAAAGCCAAGGCTACTTGGTCAGAATTCCTAATCGCAGCCCAGTCCTCCGCCTTGGACCGGACTAGAGGCTCTAACCTCTCTCTGAATCTTCTGTGATCAGCCAAGTTCTGATCTTTAAATCCTGGGACTGGGTCGGGTTGCTTCCGCTGTTGTTGCTGTGAGCCGGGTTTCTCGGGGGGATGTTCTAGCGTATTCAAGGAGGATTCGTCCTCATGTCCGGAAGATTTGGCCTTAAAGTTTGCTTGTCTCTGCTAGCCGTTCTGGTTCGGCTGCTTCTATCCTCAATGACAACAAAGCCCTGTTGGAGGCTTTAGCCTCGAACGTTTATCCCTAATGGCGACCATTTGTAAAGACATGTCTGTTCTTGACTGCAATCGTTCCTTTATGTGGGTTCGAAGATCTTCCAAGGGGTGAGGTTGGGACTCAAGCTAATATACGAGGCTGTTTTGATACTACAGAAGTAGGAGGCTCAAGTAGCAATAGAGTAATTACAATTCCTTAATTGTTATTTTTAAAATTCAGATTTTTCTTAAGTTAAAATTCTATCTTTTTGGCTTGTAATGCCCATATTTTTTAAATATAAATAAACTAATTGCTAAAAAAAAATAGAACGATAAGCCAATCTTGATTGAATCATGAAAAGCCGAAATTAAAATGCCTACACAAATTTATGAAATACCAAACATGGCCCTTGTGCAGCACTCTACAAGTGGTTGCATGTATTGTAGGCTTTTTGAACTAAAAAGTACAAAAGTTTTTGTAAACCAAAATCCCTGGATCAGGGCTTTTCCAGAAGCCATTAAAAGTAAAAGCTTTTGTGACAATTGGGAGAAAAGACAACCAAAAAGAAGGGTTTTTATCTGAACTGACTTTCGTAGGAAGGCTTTGCTTTCGTATGAATTGGATCATTAGACCAGAGAGAGTTAATTAACTTCCAAAACAGAAAGTGGATAACAAAGGAATAACCATAATCAAACTATCATTAGTACAGATAGGGAAAACAAGTACAACGAAGTAACCTAATTAACATTTTTATTCTAATGATGATTCCACATTTATTTGTCTGGGCACAAATTTTATTGGAAAAAAAAAACAATATATAAATACCAAGCAGTACTGCAAGTACAGAAATTAAACAAAAACATCAAGCAGGTGTCTTAAGTTTTTTGGTAATGCCGGCAATGTACTTCCCCTGGTGGAAAGCCTGCTCAAGTTCAAGCTCTGAGGGCTGTCTCGAGCCATCCCCGGCATAAGTCCCGGCACCATAGGGGCTACCACCCTTCAACTGCTCCATCTCAAACATGCCAGCTCCAAATGTGTATCCAATTGGCACAAAGATCATTCCGTGGTGAGTTAGCTGGGTGATTGCTGTCAAGCTGCGAGGTCAAGAAAGTTTCATCAGATCAGGCCATACATTGGTTAGTCATACCATAGAACAGAATGTTTCCAAGAACTGTGTTTTGATTTTAAGAAAAGAGAAAGGTAAAATTTTCCCTAGAAATTTCCAATTTTCAGCTTCCAGACTTATCCTAGAAAAATATGACTTTTCTTTGTTTCTATCAGTTAGTCATAAGATAGAAAAAAAGGTCTTTGAAAACTACCTCCTGTATTTGAGGACAGAAAAGACAAAAGGAAAACGGTTAGTGACTGCTATAAACCCAAGTTCTTATGAATGTTCTTCCAAATTAGGCCTTTCTTCATTTCTATTTTGTTAGACATACTGTAGAACAGAATGTTTCTATAAACTGTTACTCTGTTACAATGGATTAAGCATTCTTTGTATCCATTGGTTATTAATACAACAGGATAGGGTGTTCCAAAAAACTATACTCTACTTTGCAGAATGGGACAAGGGAAAGAGAGATTGCTGTCAAGCTGTGGGGTTAAGGAAAGATTTGTCATTATATTAGGCCTTCTTTTGGTCCATCTTTTAGTCACGTGATGGACCAGAATATTTTGGAATACTCTTTAATGTTTCTATTTGGGACTTACGCTGTGGTCTCCTGGCCGCCTCCTTGAGAGCCTGTACTGAAGAAGATGCCAGCAGGCTTCCCTGCGAGCCCCTGGGTCCTCCAGAGCCCACCTGTGGAATCAAAAAAGGCCTTGAACTGTGCAGCCATCATGCCATATCTGGTGGGAAAGCCAAAGATGAGCCCATCTGCCTCAGCGAGCTCATTGGGGGTAATGATTGGTGCATCACCCTTAGGTGGAGCACCCATCTTGGCGAGCACCTCGTCTGGTAGTGTCTCAGGCACCTGTTCCATCAAGCCACCCAATGTCTTTGAAAACAGTTCTTTGTTTTTAGAAACAGAAAACCTCTCTGAGAAGGTTATTTTTGAAAACTTATTTCAAAAGAATTTTCAGAAAAGTTGTTTCCAAGGTCTCACAAACTTTCTCAATTAGACCTACAAATGTGTTTTATTCCAGATTTATGAAAGAGAGAGCCCATTGGCAGGTTGTTCTCAAAACTCTTTGCAAGAATTTTCAGAAAAATAGGCCTATTTTTTAATAAACAACAAAAAATTTGTTTTGTATGTTCTCTGAAACTATTTTCCTTAGACCACCCATTGTTTAGGAAAACAATTTTCTGCTTTATAAGCAAAGGAGCCCATCTGACAGGTTATTTTGGATAATTATATTGAACTTCCAGAAAACCAGATCCATGTTAGACAAAAACTTCTCAATTCCCAGAAACTGTTATCACTTGAAAATGAAAATGGCATGAAACACGAGTTTTCAGGACTGTCTGGCGTTTTCTGTTTTTGAAAACACAGGAAATGAAAACCAAGAACCAAAACAGAATATGAATCCAAACGGAAAAACGATAGTAGATACCTGCCACAATTTTGCCTCCACTCCTTCCACAGATTCAGCCCCTTCCTTTATCTTTTGCGCCAGTCTCGCCACATGCCCATACATTGAGTAGTAACTACATCAATAATAAAGTGTTTTAGAAAACACATTATTCTGGAAAACAAAGTGCACTAAACTGAATCAAGAAAGTGAGATTACGATGAGGTAGTATATTGTAGATAACTTCAAGTTGTAGAATGATAACAAAAAGTGTAGATACATATCACTATCAGTATGACAATAAAAGTATTTCATTGCATCAAGCAAAACCAAGATTTATAAAAACATGTCAATAATTAAAAGAAAAGAAAAGTTAAAATAAAAAAGTATGCCATTGAAACAAACATCTAGCCAGTAGAAACCACGTATGTCGGGACCAGCCCACCAATGCACATTTTCCAAACCACATACCCTTCAATGCCCGTTTCTTTTGCTTTACTGGCCTCAACCTTTGATCTCCCACAGAAGAATATCGAAAATGAATTTCAAAAAAGCAATTTTCAATTCGGATTTTTCATTATAAATCCGGAAAAATTAACGATTTTTCCGGAATTATTTAGTGATGAATCTAAAAACACTTGTGAATCTCTTTTCAAATTCCTGAATCGAATGAAAAATGGAAAAACACATTGTCTCAGAGGAGAAAAATGAGAAAAGGAATGTCGCAAGTCAAAGAATTCTGAAAAACAAGAAAATTAGTTAATTTTGGTCAACGCAACAATTTCATATTTGTTCACACGGGCAATCCCAGGGACATCCCGACTGGGCAAATCTAATGGCTCAAGAAAACAAAAACAAAAACAGAAACAAAAAAACTGCAGATCTTCTCCGAGAAATAAGCCACCACAGCATCTCGTACAGCAAAGAAAAGAAAAGGGTTAAAACTTGTTTCTATTTCTGAGAACAGAGACTGATGAATCACGAGCTGAATGATTGCTTTTAAAGTTCCGTGGTTTGAGAAACTTTTTACCAGATTAGGCCTTCTTCATTTGTCATACCAGAGATTCTATTAGTCATACAAGCTAAAACGAACACACACATATAGAGAAGGGGAGGGGACTGAGAACGATGATATAATTTACAGAAGTAAAGCGACACAAGTCTTTATAGATGAATTGTTAGAAAGTATTAATCATATTTTGGGGTCAAACACATCCAAACTCGAAATAAGAGTTGAGAGAGATCAAGTAAGATAAAACCCAGAAACCCAAAAATGGATTCATCTTGAAATGCAGAATTATGAACAACCAAATTAAGAAAACAGAGCAACCCATCAAAGCAGAGAATTGCATTTCAAAGAAAAAGAAAAAAAACTAGTGCTTTCATGATACACATTCATATATTGGTAGAGATGAAAAGAGAGGGTCATGCTTACACAATATACACTTTGGTCGCCATTGGAGAACTGCCTGAGTGCTCCTCTCTCTCTCTCTCTCTCTCTCTCTCTAGAAGTTCAGTATGGTGAATGAAACGTAGACGTATGAAGAGGGAGGGGAGGCTTGAATCTATTTATAGCGTAGAGAAATAATCTGCGTTTTTGCTTCTATAAATTATTAATTAATCAGCTCCTAATTGACACCTGGCGAATTTTTTTCATTTCAATTTTCTATAAAGTAATAAATAAATTTTGAAAGATTGGATTCACTTCCTGCTTTGGGAGGCCTTAACGCGGAATGGTGGCATGTTATTATCTGCAAAAATATATAAAAAGTGAAAAATAATATACATACATATAAGTAAATTATCAAAGCGAGAAGCCAAGCTTCCCCATTTATTTGGTAAGGGCTTTGTACAACAATATACAGTGGAATTCATTTTCGGCATGTAAATCAAGCTAATATATATATATATATATATATGGTAAAAATAAGGTTATTAATTACTCGGATTTGAATCAAAATAGATATATCTGAATTTAAATTTGATTAACTGTTTTTATATTCAAATTTAATTCAAAATCTTATAAGATTTGTATTTATTAAATTATATCTAAGTCAGATGAATAATCTGAAATCCAATAAAAAATTTGATCTGATAAGAAAATAATATTTTTTTATACTTAAATTAACTATATTTTATTAATCATATAGTTCCTGAATTTTTTATTTTTTTCAATTTAGTTCATATAATTTTGAATTTATTAATATTATATTTATAAGATTATTAAATTAATTAAAAATATTATTAAAATTTGAAATCAGATCTTTGACAAATCATATTTTTTTAATGTTATATCTGATCTACTTATTTTGAATTACAGATATTTATAATCAAATTTAATATATTTAATATTTTAATTAGATTTGAATCACAAATTTCAAATTAAATTTAGATCGAATTCAAATAAAAATATACCATATTAATAGTCCTAGACAAAAATATTTTATACTCCTTCAACTTTTATCTTTATCTTATTTATCTCTATAAACTATCTAATGTACCATTTACTCTCTTAAAATTAATAATGTTAAATTAACTGTTATATTTACTTCTTAAACTCTACTTTTAAATATTAAATTTTTTAAAATATTATTAAAATTTTAAAAATAAAAGTTAATATAATATAATTAATATTAAATATTATTAAATGTATTTAATTGTAGATGTTCAATTAAAATACAGTTATATTTTAAAAAATCAATTTAAACTATTTGTACAACCTAACTAATTAAAAAGCTATCAATTGGAAACAAGTAGTTTGAATTTACTAAAAATTTTCAAGGACCACAAATTCAAATGTAACCACCAAACTAAATCAGATAATTTTACATTTTTTCTATATAATAGTATCAAAAAATTAAGAGCAAAAATTATTTTTGTAAAATAGTCAAATTAATTTTATAAAATTGAGGGTAACTTTTTATTTAAGTTGTACAAATAATCTAAATTATTTTTATAAATTTTAGCCATATTTTAGTTTAATATCTAAAATTAAATATATTGAATATATTTATTATCAATTATAACATATTAATTTTAATTTTATTTTTAAAATTTTGACAATTTTAATAGTATTTTAAAAAATTCAGTATTTAAAAATTGAGAATTAAAAGGGTAGATATAATGATTAATTTAAGGGAATTAGTTTTGAGGGATGAATAGTGCATTAGATAATTGAAAGGGTATATAAGATTGAGAAGAAACTTTAAGTGGCAAACTGTGTGTGTGTGTAAAAATTTAATTAACAGTAGTGTAAATGTACAACACTTATACTAAATTTTATGTCATTGATTTGATCAAATTCAATAGATGAGATTAATTAATATATTGGAAAAATATATAACTGTAAATTAGTACAGTAAAAAATAATTGTAATTAATCTTATATATTAATTTTGATCATATTAATGGTACTAAATTTTGTGTAAGTATCTCATATTTTTACTAATATCAATAAATCCTTTTTCGTGTGTATATTTTATACACTTCCCACAATTATTTTTATTTTCTTTTGAACGAAATCCAATAATAGTTTTGAAATATGGATCATGTATGTGTGTGTGTGTGTGTGTATATTTTGTACACTTCCCACAATTATTTTTATTTTCTTTTGAACAAGATCTAATAATAGTTTTGAAATATGGGTCATGTATGCATCTCCTCCTCGGATAAAGATATCTCTCTTTAAAATTTTGAAATTTATTTTAACATGGTGGTAATTGTGGTAAAAATTAATTAAATTGAGACTTTGTTCTAATAATTTTAATTTTTTAAAAAATTAGTTAGATTTATGAAATTATTAAAAATAAATAAATATTTTAGGGTAACATGCCATTTAATAGGCACTGCGTCCACGTCCTACCTATCTTACCTATTGCATCTGCGAACGTGCTGTCACAAAATCCACTAGAAACGTGCAATGGTGGCGAAAACATCTCCATCTTTCGTATGTCGATCAAATTTTCCAATCAAAGCGCACAACAAAATAGACTACAAAGTACCCAAAATTGTTTTTCATAATATGATACAGTAAGTCTTTGGAAATATTTAATTATTTTACAAAAATAATATAATAATTATATTTAAAAAATGATTAATTTTTTTTTAAAATTGAAAAATAAAATAGAACTTATGCAATTGTGGAGACAGCAAACGGTAGAGGATATGGAATTAATTAGGCACTGATAATCCTTTTTTTAAAATAATGTAATTAAATATGTTATAAGTTATCCAACTTGCCCTTCATGTTGTTTAGTGAAATCAAGAGAGATTAAACTTTTAGTCTCGAGGTTTGGCTTCTGCTTAATTAAATAAGTCAAATATCCCCACTAACTTGCTTGGCCTGACAGTTATCTCCATGTGCCAAGCCAATATAAATATAAATATAAATAACAACCCACTTCCTGGTTTCTCTATAGGTTTTCTTTTATGCAAAATTAAATCAAACAAATATATAAATTATTAAGACTGTTATGCTAAGGTTATTAATTTCCCAAGTCCTGCCAACATAATAACCCTCTCATAAAATATATTATCTAATATATTTTAGTATTCTATGTCACGTCGCTTTTTAAACGTGACATCATATATATATATATATATATATTCTTAAAAATTTATTAATAAATAATCTAAATTTAAATTTTTTTTGCTAAAAACTAGTTATGTATTTATTAATAAAATTCTTAAAAGTTTTATTGATATAAATATATCTTAAACTAAATTTAAAATTGCTAGTGATTCAAACTTGGTTAGTTATGTATTTATCCAAAAAAAAATAATAAAATTAGAAGAAAGACCCACTTGAAAAGTATTTACTATTGAGTATGAAAAGTCGTAAAATTTGAAAAAATGGGTCATATAAGGTAATGCTTACTGTTAATCATATACATAACTAATTTTACTGATTCACATAACTACACTCAGATTCATTTTATAAGGGTGTTGAGAATTAACTTTTTGGCAATTTTTTCCAAAAAAAATTAGCAGTTTCTTAAATTTATTTTTGAGCTTATATATATATATATATATATTTTAGGAGTGCTTGCTTAGTCCGTCTTAAACGATTAAAAACAATATTTACCACGTCCAAGTACAAAGACAAAATAGTAACATCATAAGGGGCAGGAATGTAGGGAGGAGTTCATGCATGACAGTATTATAAAAAAAGGAAAAAAAATTAAATTTCAAAATTTAATAAGATGTGTCTGGCTAACCAGGAACAATACACTTTTTTTAGATTTTTATATCTATTTTCATTTGTTTTATGATATAAGATTAATCTTATTCAGAATAATACGCTGAGTGCTTTCTTAGTCGGCCTTGAACGATTAAGAATAATATTTACCACATTCAAGCATAAAGACAAAATAGTAACATCATAAGGGGCATGAACGTAGGGAGGAGTTTGTGCATGACATTATTATTAAAAAAAGAAATGTAAAACCCTAGGGGCCAATTTAAAAAGTTGGCAAACCTGGGGACTAAAAAAAAAAAAAAAAAAAAAAATAATTTGAAGGATCCGAACGTCTATACGTTACAGACGTTCGGCCCGAAACTGAATTCCCCTTAATTCAAATTAAAAACGAAGGTTTTTGGATAGAATCAAATTATAAATTGGATCGTCTCTCAATCAGCAACAAAAGCCCCTTATCAATTGTTAGAAATTCAAGTGAAATACAGGTTAATTTCATGAGTTTCAGTCCGAGGGTCCGTCGGTTCTTCTGATTGATTTTGTCCGATTATTTCAGCCGATTGTAGAAATCAAGGTTTCAGTGGACTTCGTTGGATCAATTCGAGCATCAAGGAAGGATTCAATCGACAGAAAGCCGAGGTAAAATCTGTATCTTTTCCGGTTGATGTTTCGACCAGTCGGGTCTGTTTCAAACCAAAACGGGTGAGGAAGATGACCCGTTTCCTATTGGGTCTGGGGGACTTTGCTTAATTGTTGGGCCGGGCCAGATGGTTTGGGCCGGACAGAAAGCTTCGGGCTGGACCATGGCCAATGGGCCAGGTCCAGATCAATAATTAGGAGTGGGTTTTCAATTTTGGGCTCAAGCCCAGCCCAACAAAAAAAGGAAAAAGAGAAAACAGAATAGAAAACTGGAAACATAATAGAAAATAGAAAACAGAAAATAGACAACAGAAAACAAAACAGAAGCAAAGAACCGGCCGGTTCAGGCCTTTTTAGGCCGGTTCTTGGCCGGTTCAAAATACCAAAATTTAGGTAATTAAATTATCTACGTGATGAGTAACCGGTTCAAGGCTAAACCGCCGGTTCAATGGTGAACCGCCGGTCCAAGATTAAATAAATTAATAGAAAATTAGAAAACCACTGGTTTAAGCTATTTAAGGCCGGTTCAGGGCAAAGACTAACCGGTTCAGTGATTCTAAGTCCGGTTCATTGACTTTTGTGGTTGGTTCTATACATTTTAAGACCGGTTCAATCGGTTTAAGACCGGTTCAAGGGGTTTTATGGCAAAATTAAGGGAATTAAGGCCGATTCATTGGTTTTGAGACCGGTTTAATGGGTTTCACTCTCGGTTCTGTGAGTTTTCTTACTGGTTCATTAAATATTGTGCTCGATTCAATGTGTAGAAGATCTGGGTTAGTAGGATTTTGATCGGTTCGGGACTTTAAGATTCCCGAAATAGCTTAAAACATAAAAATTAAAGAGAGGGTTGAATTTTTAAGAATAAATTAGTTTATATTTAATTTTGAGAAATATTATGTTCTAAAATAAACATTTTGATTATTTTAGATTAAGTGGTTGAGTTTCAAGGAGCCGAACTGCCGAAGCTCGATTTGCGTGATTCTCGGTTTCTGTGAGTAATATTATATATTTATATGTCTAAAATGCTGTTTTACTTAATTAAATTTCCTGTTTTTATATAATTTGAAAATTTAATTCAGTTATTATCCAGTATAAATTAAATTACTAGAAAAGTTACGAGGGACGTATATGTCATTTTATAATTTGTTAGAAAAACTTCTGAATTTCTGATTTCAAGTACTGGTATATGTTTAAGACTTTGAAAATTTGAAACCTTCTCTGATAAACTCTGATAAATAATTTTAAGGGAGTATCGTACTGTTAGAACACTGTAGCTAACGGCAGTAGACGTTAGACTGGATGCATCCTGACCTGTATCCCCAGCTAGCAGGGGTGGTGCTAGACTATCACGTGTGGCTGACGTGGTAGGCCTGTTTATTAATTACCGGCAGACTTTGAGTCGCCGTCCTGATATCTGTATATCGGCATACCATGAGTTGCTGTCCTGTTTCTGTTCAGTTCTCAGTCTCGAACTCCCTAACCTGTAAAATTGTGTAAACCGTATTTTTATGCTAAAATATCGGATATATGTCACTCGTCATATAAATATGTACTATTATTCACTGGGTCAATAGACTCATTATTTTATTTTTTCAGACTCAGGTTCGACTCTGCCGACAGATCCTGCCGTGTGATAGGAGTCGATCGATTCTGTTTCTGCTTCAGTGTTAGATTCTGCTTTCTGCTTCGGTTATCAAGATTAGCAGTTAGTTTCTGTTTCCTTCAGTTGTATGGTTTTGTTATTCTACTTGTTAGCTTTGTGATCACATACAGGGTTTTCAATAAGAGTACTGTATTTTCGACAGTTTGTATCAGGCGTTGAATTCTGTATCAAGTTAAGTTTTATTTTGTTATGTTATGTTCTGAGTATTTGAGGCTTGCAGGGTTGGGTTTATCCTAACTCTAGCGTCGGTCATGGACTCGACGACCGGGTCGTGACAAAGTTGGTATCAGAGCTCTAGGTTATCTGTGATCATGGGAGCAACGTTTTTCTGTAGCGTCTCGCTTATGATTATGAGCCGGCCATTTTCATAATCGAGGGGCTATGGAGGGACGGTTAGGAGTTAATCTGATTCTGAGTGTTGCTTTAATCTTGTCCTTATTCTGACTCTTGCTATTTGGCATTCTGAAATCTCTAAATAGATGGACGCATCGTTCGATAACACGATTTTCGACTCTGGCCATGAGCATTCAGTTGTTCCCGATACATCCCGAGACATATCGCTTACTCCTAAGATACGGTTGGAGGCACAGTCTTCCGTACCCGCTAGAGGACGGGGTAGGCCGAGAGGCAGAGGAAGAGGTCGGGGAAGGATGACCGGTAGGGCAGGTCAGGTAGAGCCAGAGAGGGAGGCTCAGCCTGTTGACAGTTCTGATAGAGTGGTCCAGATTATCTAGGGTATGCAGCAGACGATAATGGCGGGCATGCAGCAGGCGATGATGACGAGCATGACCGGGTTACAGCAGACCCTGGTCAATTTGGTAGAGAAATTGGCAGATCAGGGAAGGACCGGCACTCAGAATAATGTCGGTCAAGGAGCACTAGAGGCAGGTGCGAGTTCAGGCCCGAGGACTAGAGAGGCTCTGCCAGTGATTGGGCAGGAGCCGACACAGAGGAGACAGCAGGTTCCGGCAACAGCTGAGGTTACGCGGCAGTGGGGAGGCAGTCCCAGGTTAGCCTCGACAGTCAGGTTCAGGATTTCCTCCGTTTAAGCCACCGACTTTTTCTGGGAGGGGGAGCACAGAGGATCCACAGCACTTCATCGATTAGATGGAGATTATTTTTGAGGTTATGAGGTGCTCTAGTGCTAGGAGTGTAGAGTTGGCTGGCTGCAGACTGCATGATTTGGCACGGTCTTGGTACAAGACCACAGTATCTGGGAGACCGCGAGAGACAGCACCGATGACGTGGAGGAGTTTGTTACTGCGTTCATGGATCGGTTCCTCTCAGCTAATAAGAGGGACCAGTTGGCTGCAGAGTTTGAGGGTCTCCGACAGACTGCGAGTATGACAGTTCCGGAGTATGATGCTCGGTTCAACCATCTGTCCAGATATGCCCCGCATTTAGTTACGGATGAGCAAGTTAAGGCGAAAAGATTTATCCGGGTTTAGTGGAGCCTCTGTTTCGGGTGTTAGCCCCTCATATGGGAAGGTATACATATGCAGAGGCAGTTGATGCTGCTCAAGCCATAGAGGCGAGGGTTTTGAGCAGAGAGCTCTTAAAGAGACGAGGAAGAAGGCTAGGCATTCTGGGTCTTTCAGCACAGGTCAGAGTTCGCAACCGAGATCCAGTTTTCAGGGTCAAGGGCAGCAGCGTACTACACATACTGGACCACCACACCCTGGCCGATTTCTGCAGCAGTTTCTGCACCAATGGGCGATACTAGGGGCATGGCACAGTCAGAGCAGTATAACTCCGTACCACAGAGTCAGGAGCTTCTGACATGCCGTACTTGTGGCCATAGGCATCGGGGACGATGTCGTCGAGAGATTGGTGCTTGTTATCGGTGTGGGGCCATGGGCCATAGGATCAGAGATTGCCCTCAGCTTCTGATTGATCAGCAGGGAGTAGGTCACCCAGAGGGAGCCGGTTCCTCGGTTCCTGAGTAGCCAGTTCGGGGACAGGGACGAGGTGTTGGAGGTAGAGGACGCGGACAGTCTGGGAGAGGTCAGGCACGCGTATATGCCTTGACTAGGCAGGACGCTCAGGCGTCCAATGCAGTAGTGACAGGTATGATTACTGTTAGCTCCTTCGACGCATGTACTTTATTTGATCCTGGATCGACTCACTCTTATGTGTCTCCGAGCTTTGCTACTCAATTTGGCTTTCTATCTGTTGCTCTTGAGCATCCTTTTCTGGTGGCTACCCCTGTAGGGAAGCCTATTCTGGTTAGTCAAGTATATAGATCCTGCCCAGTTAGAGTGATTGATAGGGATTTCACAGCTGATCTAATTGTCTTGGGTATCACGGATTTCGATGTGATATTGGGTATGGACTGGTTGGCTTCTTGCTATGCCACCTTAGACTGCCGTACCAAGACAGTAAAGTTTGAAGCGTCTGGTGAACCACCACTGTTATTTCAGGGTGATTATAGCCTAGCTCCAGCTCGAGTGATATCTTATATGAGGGCTAGACGATTGCTCTCTAAAGGGTGTCAGGGGTTTCTAGCCATGATTAGAGACACCCGAGTCGCGGAATCCAATATTGAAACAGTTCCTGTGATGAGTGAATTTATGGATGTGTTTCCTGAGGAGTTGCCTGGAGTTCCTCCCGAGAGGGAGATTGAGTTTTGTATTGATTTAGTTCCAGACACACAGCCGATCTCTATTCTTCCATACCGTATGGCCCCGACAGAACTGAAGGAGTTAAAAGAACAATTGCAGGATCTTTTAAACAAGGGTTTTATTCGACCGAGCACTTCGCCTTGGGGTGCTCCAGTATTGTTTGTAAAGAAGAAGGATGGGAGTATGCGGCTGTGTATAGATTACTGGCAACTCAACAAAGTAACTGTCCATAATAAGTATCTGTTGCCTCGCATAGATGACTTGTTTGATCAACTTCAAGGGGCAATGTGCTTATCAAAGATAGACTTGCGATCTGGATACCATCAGCTCAGAATCAGATCGGAGGACATTCCAAAGACAGCTTTCCGGACTAGATATGGACATTATGAGTTTTTGGTTATGTCCTTCGGATTGACGAATGCTCCAGCTGCATTTATGGATCTGATGAACCAGGTATTCAAGGCATTCTTGGACCGGTTCGTGATTGTGTTCATCGATGATATTTTGATATACTCTAAGAGTAGCGAGGAGCATGAGTTACATCTAAGACAGATATTACAGACTCTGAGGGAACATCAACTGTACGCAAAGTTCTCTAAGTGCGAGTTCTGGTTAGACAAAGTGGCTTTCCTTGGACACGTAGTTTCCAAGGAAGGAATTATGGTTGATGGGAGTAAGATTCAGGCAGTGCAGCAATGGCCTACGCCTAAGTCTGTTACTGAGATTTGCAATTTCCTAGGCCTGACAGGATATTACCGACGATTTGTAAAGGACTTCTCGAAAATTTCAACACCTTTAACCCGACTGACACAGAAGAATGTGAAGTTTCAGTGGACTGACGCATGTGAAAAGGGTTTCCAGGAACTGAAGGACTGTCTGACTTCTGCTCCAGTGTTAGCCTTACCATCAGGGTCAGGAGGATTTTCAGTATACTGTGATGCTTCCAGAGTTGGTCTGGGGTGTGTGCTGATGCAACATGATCGTGTCATAGAATACGCATCCAGACAGCTTAAGAAGCACGAACAGAACTACCCCACTCACGACTTAGAATTGGCGGCCGTTGTGTTCGCCCTAAGGATTTGGCGACATTATTTGTATGGAGAGCCTTGTGAAATTTACACCGATCACCAGAGTTTGAAATATATATTCCAACAGAAAGATTTGAATCTGAGACAGAGGAGATGGATGGAGCTGATTAAGGATTATGATTGCACCATTCTGTACCATCCTGGCAAGGCCAATGTAGTCGCCGATGCTTTGAGCAGAAAGTCTATGGGGAGTTTGGCTCACATTGCTCCAGCTTGACGACCTTTAGTAGAGGAGATACATGGTTTAGAGGAAGCAGGAATACAGCTACAGATAAGTCCATCTGGAGTGTTATTAGCTAATTTACAAGTTCAGTCGTCCCTACTCGAACTTATAAAGACAAGTCAGGACAAAGATGCTAAGTTGTTGAAACTTAAGGGGAAGTTCAGGCAGGGCGACGCACAGAATTCAAGATTGATGCCGAGGGAGTTTTGAGATGTAATGCTCGTATCTGTGTTCTAGACATTAGTGATCTGAGGAGAGTGATCTTGGAGGAAGCTCATAACTCCAAGTATACCATACATCCCGTTCTACCAAAATGTATCAAGATTTAAAACAATTGTACTGGTGGGAAGGAATGAAGCGAGAGGTAGCCGATTATGTATCTCGATGCTTGACCTGTCAGCAGGTGAAAGCCGAGCATCAGAGGCCGGCTGGATTACTTCAGCAGATTGAGATTCCAGAGTGGAAGTGGGAGAGGATCACTATGGACTTTGTGACGGGATTGCCCCGCACACTCAGGGATTTGATTCTATTTGGGTGGTAGTGGATCGGTTGACTAAGTCAGCCCATTTCCTTCCGGTGAAAATGAAGTATGATACACCTCGATATGCTCAGTTGTATATCGACGAGATAGTGAGACTCCATGGGGTACTTGTCTCTATCATTTCAGATCGAGGACCTCAGTTTACATCTCGATTTTGGAGGGCTCTTCATGAGGCCCTAGGTACTAGATTGGATCTTAGTACGACCTTTCACCTTCAGACAGACGGACAGTCCGAGAAGACGACACAGATTTTAAAGGACATGTTAAGAGCCTGTGTCATGGATTTCAAAGAAAACTGGAGTCAATACTTGCCGTTGATCGAGTTTGCTTATAATAACAGTTATCAGGCAAGTATTCAGATGGCACCATTTGAGGCTTTATACGGACGACGTTGTAGATCTCCAGTGGGATGGTTTGAGACTGGAGAAGCTAAGCTTCTAGAACCAGACTTGGTGCAAGATTCGATGGATAAGGTTCAGTTGATTCGACAGAGGTTGTTAGCTGCTCAGAGTCGACAAAAGTCCTATGTTGATCAGCGACGTCGGGAGCTTGAGTTCGCAGTAGGGGATCATGTGTTCTTAAAAGTTTCACCTTTTAAGGGTATAATGAGATTTGGGAAAAAGGGAAAACTCAGTCCTCGATATATCGGTCCATTCGAGATATTAGATCGGATCGGTGCGGTGGCCTACCGATTAGCCCTTCCTCCTGAATTCCCTACGGTGCATCCAGTATTTCATGTATCTATGCTTCGGAAATATTTACCTGACCCGTCACATGCTTTGGCACCGCAAGAGATACAGTTAGATACGGATTTATCGTATGAGGAGGAACCTATAACCATCATCGACCGACAAGTTAAGAAACTGAGGACCAAAGAAGTTGCATCTGTCAAAGTTGTATGGAGACATCACTCAAAAGAAGAAGCGACATGGGAGTCTGAGGAGATGATGCACTCAAAATACCCTTATCTATTTCACGCATAAGGTTAGTTAACATTCTGATATTTTAAATTCGGGGACGAATTTCTTTTAAGGGGGGAAGATTGTAAAACCCCAGGGGCCAATTTAAAAAGTTGGCAAACCTGGGGGACTAAAAAAAAAAAAAAAGTTAATTTGAAGGATCCGAACGTCTGTACGTTACAGACGTTCGGCCCGAAACTGAATTCCCCTTAATTCAAATTAAAAATGAAGGTTTTTGGATAGAATCAAATTATAAATTGGATCGTCTCTCAATTAGCAACGAAAACCCCTTATCAATTGTTAGAAATTCAAGCGAAATACAGGTTAATTTCATGAGTTTCAGTCCGAGGGTCCGTCGGTTCTTCTGATTGATTTTGTCCGATTATTTCAGCCGATTGTCGAAATCAAGGTTTCGGTGGACTTCGTTGGATCAATTCGAGCACCAAGGAAGGATTCAATCGACAGAAAGCCGAGGTAAAATCTGTATCTTTTCCGGTTGATGTTTTGGCCAATCGGGTCTGTTTCAAACCAAAACGGGTGAGGAAGATGACCCGTATCCTATTGGGTCTGGGGGACTTTGCTTAATTGTTGGGCCGGGCCAGATGGTTTGGGCCGGACAGAAAGCTTTGGGCTGGACCATGGCCAATGGGCCAGGTCCAGATCAATAATTAGGAGTGGGTTTTCAATTTTGGGCTCAAGCCCAGCCCAACAGAAAAAGGAAAAAGAGAAAACAGAATAGAAAATAGGAAACAGAACAGAAAATAGACAACAGAAAACAAAACAGAAGCAAAGAACCGCCGGTTCAGGCCTTTCCAGGCCGGTTCTTGGCCGGTTCAAAATACCAAAATTTAGGTAATTAAAATTATCTACGTGATGAGTGGCCGGTTCAAGGCTAAACCGGCCGGTTCAATGGTGAACCGGCCGGTCCAAGATTAAATAAATTAATAGAAAATTAGAAAACCACTGGTTTAAGCTATTTAAGGTCGGTTCAGGGCAAAGACTAACCGGTTCAATGATTCTAAGTCCGGTTCATTGACTTTTGTGGTTGGTTCTATACATTTTAAGACCGGTTCAATCGGTTTAAGACCGGTTCAAGGGGTTTTATGGCAAAATTAAGGGAATTAAGGCCGATTCATTGGTTTTGAGACCGTTTAATGGTTTCACTCTCGTTCTGTGGGTTTTCTTACTGGTTCATTAAATATTGTGCTCGGTTCAATGTGTAGAAGATCTGGGTTAGTAGGATTTTGATCGGTTCGGGACTTTAAGATTCCCGAAATAGCTTAAAACATAAAAATTAAAGAGAGGGTTGAATTTTTAAGAATAAATTAGTTTATATTTAATTTTGAGAAATATTATGTTCTAAAATAAACATTTTGATTATTTTAGATTAAGTGGTTGAGTTTCGAGGAGCCGAACTGTCGAAGCTCGATTTGCGTGATTCTCGTTTCTGTGAGTAATATTATATATTTATATATCTAAAATGCTGTTTTACTTAATTAAATTTCCTGTTTTTATATAATTTGAAAATTTAATTCAGTTATTATCCAGTAGAAATTAAATTACTAGAAAAGTTACGAGGGACGTATATATCATTTTCTAATTTGTTAGAAAAACTTCTGAATTTCTGATTTCAAGTACTGGTATATGTTTAAGACTTTGAAAATTTGAAACCTTCTCTGATAAACTCTGATAAATAATTTAAGGGAGTATCGTACTGTTAGAACACTGTAGGTAACGGCAGTAGACGTTAGACTGGATGTATCCTGACCTGTATCCCCAGCTAGCAGGGGTGGTGCTAGACTATCAAGTGTGGCTGACGTCGTAGGCCTGTTTATTAATTACCGGCAGACTTTGAGTCACCGTCCTGATATCTGTATATCGGCATACCATGAGTTGCCGTCCTGTTTCTGTTCAGTTCTCGGTCTCGAACTCCCTAACTTGTAAAATTGTGTAAACCGTATTTTTATGCTAAAATATCGGATATATGTCACTCGTCATATAAATATGTACTATTATTCACTGGGTCAATAGACTCATTATTTTATTTTTTCAGACTCAGGTTCAACTCTGCCGACAGATCCTACCGTGTGATAGGAGTCGATCGATTCTGTTTCTGCTTCAGTGTTATATTCTGCTTTCTGCTTCGGTTATCGAGATTAGCAGTTAGTTTTTGTTTCCTTCAGTTGTATGGTTTTGTTATTCTAGTTGTTAGCTTTGTGATCACAGACAGAGTTTTCAATAAGAGTACTGTATTTTCGACAGTTTGTATCAGACGTTGAATTCTGTATCAAGTTAAGTTTTATTTTGTTATGTTATGTTCTGAGTATTTGAGGCTTGCGGGGTTGGGTTTATCCTAACTCTAGCACCGGTCACGGACTCGACGACCGAGTCGTGACAAGAAAAATAATTTTAAATTTTAAAAATTTAATAAGATGTTTCTCGCCAACTAAGAACAATACACTCTTTTTAGATTTTTATAAATATTTTTTATTTATTTTATGATATAAGATTAATTATATTCAAAATACTATAAGAGTGCTTTTTTAGTCGGCCTTAAATGATTAAGAACAATATTTACCACGTCCAAGTACAAAGACAAAGTAGTAACATCACAGGAGGCATGAACGTATGGAGGAGTTCAAGCATGACATTATTGTAAAAAAAGAAAATAATTTTAAATTTCAAAATTTAATAAGATGTTTTTGGCCAACCAGGAACAATACATTTTTTTTTTTTATAGATTTTACAAGTAATTTCATCTATTTTACGATACAAGATTAATCATATTCAGAATACTATGATTGTCCCTCCCTAAAAATATATTTTTACAAATTGTAATATAAATTTTTTATAAATATAAAAATATCTTATCATTTATCACAAAAATATATTTAAAACAAAATTGAAATTTATTCATATGTTAGAATATGCATATAAACTAAATTGTGATTTATTCATACATCAGAATATGCATATACGTATGCATATACGTGGGAGGAGTTCATGCATGACATCAATAAATAAAAAAGGGAAAATAGTTTAAATTTCAAATTTTAATAATATGCTTCTTACCAACCATGATTTATTCATTATAATTAATTAATAACTTTTAAATAATAAAGTAGATCAATTTAGGGTCACATTGCCCCACGATCACCCACCGTACATATTCAATCCCACGGCCGGCTGCGGCAGCCTGCAACGCCATTTGTAATTTGACTTGAGCGTGATATTTTTGCCCCCCACCGAAAAGAAGGCGGCATTTTTATTTAATCAAATAAAACTCAAAATATAATTTCTCACTATTAAAGAAAATTGGGATGCCTTGCAGCCCTTACGTGGATAGCTCCCCCATTTCAGTCCTTTTTTTTTGAATTAAAATATTAATTACAGTTTTACCAAAATTATTTTTTTAAAAAGCAAAGTAGTTATTTGTAATCATTGTGATGTTATTAATTTAAATCCATCAATTTTTTGAAAAATATAACTACATAATATTCTTTGTAAATTGATTTATATAATAAACTTAGGACACTATATACAATGTCGTCTAGAGGCGTAAATAGATCAGATTTATATCAAATCAAATAAATACGAATCCAAATTTGATTATCTATTCCTGTATTTAAATTAATTTGAGATTTTATACGATCTGTGTCTATTAAACTATATTCGAATCCAATAAATAATATGAAATTTGATCTTGTGTTCAAGTTTATAAACTCTATTTCATCAATCATATTAATCTTTCAATTTTTTAATTTTTTCAATTTAGTTCCCAACAAATTTAAATTATTAATATTATGTATAATATTATTAATTTAATAAAAATATTATTAAATTTTAGATTTAGATCTTTAAGAGATTGGATTATTTAATTTTATATCTTATCCACTTATTTTAGATTATAATATATATAATTAAGTCTAATATATCAAATATTTGAATCAGATTTAAATATAAAAATTCAGACCAAATTCAAATCATATTTAGATTAAAATTCAACAAATTCATAATAACCGTGTGTATAATGTTGTGCAATGCTAGGACACCATGCCAATTTAAATAGTCAATATCTAAATGCAAGTAGTCGTGGAGTGCTTAGTTTTGGCACATTAAATAGAAAAATGATCATTAATAATTTTAAAAATTATTATTTCTACTTTAATAAAAATCTCTTTTTTTCAAAAATAAATAAAAGAAGCGAAAGAGAAATTGACTACGTCTCCCTCTAATTAATTACTTTGATTGAACACAATCTTTATATATATATATATATATATAATTCAAAGCTGATATGATATCATGCAGGCGTATTTATCACGTCATAAAATGAATTTTTTACAACTTTCTGGAAAATAAACCCATTTTCCAACTTTTGTGACCCAATTTTCACACTGCTTGAAGGAAAGAAAGAAAAAAGTTGGCATCTCTCTTCCTCCCTCCCTGTCTTATTCACGTTCATCGGATATTTCGGCCGCCAAGAAACAAAGCACAAAATATTCCGCAAGTCCAAGGAGTATTTCCCTTCATCACATACGTATTCATTGCATCACAACTACGTGTACATTGCTTCAAATAAATTTTTAAATTTTTATTTTCAAATTTTTAACCTAAAAATTAACTTCTTAAAATATCATAATTTTCCAATATCATAAATATATACTTACTTTTAAAATTTTCAAATTAAGTAACAAACAAGAAAACAAACAATTTTTTTTTTTTTAAACCATAAATATCACAAATAATCAAAACTTTTTTTTATTTTGAAAAAGAAGAAAAAGCAACAAAAGCCTGTCTAATGGTTAGGGGCGGCTTAATGGTTTAAAGGACTCAAAATCAAATTTAAAATCGAGGTCTTTTGTCTTTTTAATAAAATTAACATAAATTTTTAGTAAAATTTATTTTTCTAACTTTTGAGATGCAAAATTAGTAATTAAATTTTTATAATCAATTTATTTAGCATAAAAAAACTTGTGAAAATGATCAAATAAAAAACAAAATACTTGATTTTATAGAGAAATTAAAAAATATTTAATGAAATAGATAAAATATTACGTGAAATTTGAATAAGATAATTATAGAAAAAAAATAGAAATTTTGAGATAAATAAATATTAAAATTTAAAATCAATGTTTTAGAAATAAAATATTTTAGTTATCAAATAAATAAGAGAGAAAAATTAGATGTTATGAGAAATGATTATGTAATTGTTAACTAACTAATATGCATAGTATTAATTATCATTATTTTTTAAAAAGGTTTATAATTATTTTTAAAAATTTTTATAATAATAAAAATTATAAAATTCTACAATTTGGACCAAAATATTCGGAGACTAAAGCAATTATTTTTCCCGATTTATGATAAAATCGACCCCATTAAGGCAGTGCCCCTAGTCTTAGTGCCAAAAGACTTTAATAATTAGACATTTGAATCTTAATTATTGTATTTTTGTTGGCTCAATATTTTGTGCTCATATTACCTTGAAGAAAAAAAAAGGCCCAAAAACCTTTGCCTACCATACTGCCCTTCAAGTGCATTTGCTTGACAAAGGGGGTTTCCTGATGTGGTAATTTCTATCCTTCAAATTTACTAAATTACATTTTACACAACCCATTTGTAACAACCCAATTTTCAAAATAATTTAGGTTAAGGACCTAACTGCGAGAATTAGGAGTTTTGGGGTCTTTGTGCAAGAATTGAAACTTCAAGGGACCGAACTGTAAATTTCTGTAGGGACCAATCTGTGAGCAAGATTGGTTGAGGGACTGAAATTGGAATTTCCCAGAAATCTGACAGGAGCAGGTCCGGACTGTTGTTCGCCGATTTCACCACACCGGGTAATGATTTGAGCTGGTTTCCACGCCATGTCGTGCGTTTTAGCAAGAGGAGCAGAACCCCTCAATTATTTTGAGCTTCGAAGCAGAGAGGGAAGGAAATTTTCTACCTTTGTGTTTCGTCCGGTTCGCGGGAGACCGAGTGGGGATCTGGTTTTGGGAGCTGTTTCTCGTGTTTCTTCTCCGATTGATCGTCGCTGGGGGTCGCCAGGGGTCGTGCAGCAGTGCTGGGGGTCGCCGGACTGAGGTAAGCCTTCTTCCTTGTGGATCTTCTGGTTTTTTTCCGGCCGGCGGAAGACTTGCAGGCAAC